>JAMZAV010007232.1:0-70850 GCA_024449915.1 Sweltsa coloradensis | reverse complement strand
GGAATGGGCGGCATTTCAGCTTGTTAAATGGTATAATTTTTGTGCCTTATCCAAGAGGATGGTAATAATGTAGGCTAGTGGGCCAGAGAGAAAGTCCGTACACTTGGATAGAAGAGAGCCTGGCACTTCATCTAGTCCATATGAGTGTTTGGAACCAAATTTCCTAATTACCATAGCTACTTCAAGAGGAGTGGTAGGATAGAGAAAGATGGTATGGCCTAACGGAGGTGGCAAGGGTTTACGAGGGAGGGGAGTATTGATTGGCACATTGGTTTTACCAATATTACATGAGTTGATGAAGAATTCATTAAAAAGTTCGCATTGAGAAGATGCATCTGATATAACTTCACCATTAATGGTTAGCGTGAGGTCGCATTTGGGTTTAGAGGCAGTGGTCTGTGATTTGATCATGGACCAAATTGCTTTTGAGGTGTTCCTGGATTCAGAGATGAATGAATGAATGATGAAGAACTTTCATCATTATATACTGACGGCGACAAACATTCTTACTTTCGCCTTCAAAGTAATTTATTTAACAAAATTTAATTTACATCAACACATTACATTTTTTATTAAAAACATGAAGTTTCTTTTTCTATAACTATCATCTCCCATTTCTTGTGTTTTTTACTTAAAAACAATATAATCAACAAACACACCATACAATATGATTAAACCGGTTGATGTGCCCTTGTTTCTCACGTCGTCATCTGGAAATTTCATTAAGTGATGAACCCCCTCCTCGGGACTCGAATGGAGCTGCAGATTCCCAGCTCAGTTTATAAACTAGTTTTGTCTGGTTTTGCAAAGTCCTCTTCAGCTGAAATGTTGTGTGCGTCGAGGAATGTGGTGCGTGACATTTGAACGTACATTGTCACTAGCGCGTTACATGTACGTGCCTGATCACTGTTTGTACAGGGCCAACACACGGTTTTATCTCTGACTTCTCAAGACAAAGAATGTGTTTCACCCCCACACTGCCCTGTAGTTACGTGATTGGATATTTAGAAGTATTGACTGTTAAATTATTAACCATGTCTGGGCCCGGGGTAGAATCTGGCCCACGGCTCAGCTAATCATAAAAGGCAAGGAGAGAGATAAAGTCCATTAGCAAACATCAGGTGGTACGTAGGGAGAATTTCACCGACGACGACAGTGACAACACGAACGATGACAAAGACGATGCCGACTACGAGGCTAGAACCCCCACCCGTGGCTGGTTCTGACCAGCATAGGACTCCTCCCCATATCCCCTAGGCTAGAGTGGCGCATTATAAGCTCACGGTTGACGCGCCCTTTATTGGATTCTGCATAATATTTTGCATCCTATGTCTTCTTGAAGTCCATATTATTTACCTCGTATGGGGTCGTGATAGAATATGTCACAGAGTTTGGATATATTTATAAAACTAGCAAAGCTGTGAGGAATCTGCGAAGCTCTTAAAACAGAAAAAGTGTATTTGGTTACATATTATATTAATGAAAATATAAATTGGTTGTGAGGTTGTCAGTCGTGCTGCTTGAAACGTGAAACTCCCCCTACTTGTGGGGTGACATACATGGACCGCTTCTTCCATATCCCCTATAGGCAAGTGTGGTGCATTATGACCTAACGGTTTACGCGCTCTTAAGGTTGATCTATCGGGCCAATACAAATTTTCCTAAATATTATTTTATCAAAACAACAGACAAAGTTTATCAATCGTCATCATTTAACATTGCCAAAACTATTTTTTATTAATTTTTCGGTTGAGCGGTACGCCCAATATATACGTTTATAGTGAAATTTATGACGTATACCCCGGACATATTCCTGCTCATAATTTTTGGGTTAGAAGGCTTATTTTTGTTTCTATTTGTAACACGTACTCTTGCCTACAAACTAACATACTTGGAAATTTTGTTCCGTTGATATCTCGCACGGTACACATTTTTTTCCCCGCCGGTACAAATACTAACTTTGTACCGGGAGAGAAAACAATCGTACCGTGCAAGATATTAACGAGAACATTTTTCCAAATATGTCAGTTTGTAGACAAGAGAATGTGTTAAAAATAGAAACAAAAATTAGCCTTCTAACCAAAAATTATGAGCAGGAATATGTCCGGGGTATACGTCATAAATTTCACTATAAACGTCTATATTGGGCGTACCGCTCAACCGAAAAACAAATAAAAAATAGTTTTGGCAATGTCAAATGAATGATAATTTATTATCTATGTGTGTTGTTTTGATAAAAAATATTTAGGATTTTTTTATTAGGCCGATAGATCAACCTTAATCCAAATTAACTAAAATTAAAAAAAACTCTGCTCTAAAGAGTCGTATATTATTTGACCAACAAGTTGTATCAAACCTCCGTCCTGACGCGGGTGGAATAGGCGCAGAGCATGGCTCTGATAAGCGTAAGATTGGCGAGGAAAGAGATTAGGTCCAACTCGCTAACATCAGCTAGTTTATAGAGGAGTATTAAACTCCCCGAAACTACAAGCGAGCTCTGGTAGGTGAAGTAAGGACCCCCCACCGCCACTTCATAACCTGTGCACAGGCTGGTTCTGACCGTTATAGAATTTTCTTCCTCACAGGCTACGATGACAATGACTACGACGATAAGAATCCCCCATCCCCTTTCTCCCCTGAACCCGTGGAAAGTTCTGACCGGCATGGGACTTTCTCCCCTTAACCCGTGGATAGTTCTGACCGGCATGGGACTTTCTCCCCATATCACCTATAGGCTAAAGTGGAGCATTAGAAACTACGGTTCCAAAAAACCAAACTATATAAATGAATATAGTGGCGCATTGTGACCTTACGGTTGACGCGCCCTTTTAACTTATATACTTCAGTATGACTCTTGTTAATCGTAAAAGGCGAGAAAAGACCAAAAGTCCACCTCGCAAACATCAGCTAATAATATTGGAGTATATTTCTCTACGAAACTAGAGGCGAGTCATTGCAGTCGTCGTCGGGGACATCTCCGCCTCCCCTTGACGACCTTCCACACAACGAAGACTATGACAACACGAACGATGACAAAGACGATGATGACCCACGACGTGAGAATATTCCGTTCCTTCCTCCACTCGTGGCTGGTTCTGACCTGCATGGGACTTTCCTTCTCAGATCCCTAGCCTAGAGTGGCTCAGTAAGACTTGACGGTTGACTCAGACCCGTTGACAACACTTTGGCCTAGAGGTGGACTATGAATACGGGCCTCTGTTGCTGTCGCTCCCTCGTCTTATTATTGTGACACACTTTCTGAATTTCTCTTTCAAAGTAATTCCATAAATGAAATTAATTCACATTAAACACCTATCATTTTTACCATAATTTTGCTATAGCTATTAATCTCTTCAATTTCATTTTATTTCATAAACGTATACAACAATATAATCATCAAACACACCACTACCTTATTTCTTTAACTTACAATATCACAGGCGGTTGACCTAGTTTCTTACGTGGTTTGTAACCTTTCCACTTCAGAAGTTGGCTCTACCAATGAATTCATGGAAGTGGAAACATGTAAACACCGAGCTCTACCGAGTACGCAGCCCCTGTTAATGAGAGCGGTGATCGCACGTCCCAAGAATTAACTAGAGATACAGATACTAACACTGATTCAGTGGCAATAAAATGCGACGTAACGGTAGCAGCTAACCAACCAAACGGTGTTCTAAGCAGAAACGGTATCACACAACCAGGATTAAACATTCACAAAGTCCCCACTGTGAAAATGCATTTTTTTTTTTTTAATCGCGATTATATTAAAACGCGGTCCGCTAGGCCCAGTATCCCAATACATAATTTTAAGCACTAACATTTCGAAGTCCCCCAAAACTTTACCGAAAGAATCAATCAAAAGCAACTAGTAATGTTTTGAGTTGTAGTTCTCTACCATCTTCCCTCGTTGCACGAAACTTATTCAAATTTTGGCTTAGTCTCCCAGATCAAAAACAAACAATGTTAGACCTACAATCCCAGCAAACGTTCACCGCATCAGATCGTACATCTAAGAAGATGACAAATCTACCTCTGCGTGTAATGTTCGTAACATTCGACAACAAACTCGAAGAATCTCTAGGAATTCCCGAATCTTTAGACGCCACATTAAACCAAAACGGAAAAAATTGACAAAAGGGGGGGCGGGGGGGGGTTTTTTTTTGGCCCCAATTTTTTTAAGTAAAAAAAATTAATTCCCCCCCGTTCCTTTTTTTTCCCCCAACCTTTTTTTTTTTTGGGCTTTGGTTTTCCCTTTTGAACCCTTGGCAGGGAAAAAACTTTTTTTCCCCCCCCCCCCCCCCCCCCCCCCCCCCCCCCCCCCCCCCCCCCCCCCCCCCCAAAAAAACCCCAAAAAAAGTTAGACCTAAACCCCGAAAAGGTTTGGATCAACCTTTAAAAATTTTCCTAAAAAGGGGGGCAAATCCCTCGGGTTTGTGTCGTCCTTCGCCCTAAAATTTGGACCCCCTTTCCCAAATTTTCTTTTAAGAAATCCAAAATTTGGTTTTCCAAAACCCAAAAAATTTTGCAAACATTTTCCTTTCCTTTTTATTTAAAAAATAAACTAAAAAAAAATTTTTTAATTTATCCAAAAATTTAACCTTATTTTTTGTACAAAAAAGGGCCCTTGGGCCTGTTTTTTAGGGAATTTTCCCCTTTCAATTTTAAACCACTAAATTTCCTTGGAAGGGCCCTTAAAACCAGGTTCCTACCCCCCTGTTTGAAGGGTTTGTTTGAAAACGCCCCGGGAAAAAAGGAAAGAAACTAAATTTTTCAAAAAAAAGGGTAACTTGGGCACCCCAAAAACGGCAAGGGGGAAAAAATTGGGTTTTAAAATTTAAAAGGGAGGGAAATTGGGGTTTTTTTTTTTTTGGGAATTAAAAAAAGTGGCACCCTTTTAATTTTGGTTTTTCCATTTAAAGTAAACCTTTACCCAAAAAAATTTTTTAAAAAAAAATTTTTGATTGACCCCTAATTTTGTTTAAAAAACCTTAATTAAATTTTGGTTATTTCCCCAGAAAAAAAAATTGTTAAAAAATAGCTGTTCCCCCCACTCGATTAAATTAAGAAGTTGCAAAACATTGGGTTAATTTCAAAAATTTCGCCCCGGGTTTGGCCCTTACCCCCCACCCCTTTTATTTGCCAAACGGGTTTTCCGGCCCAATTATTTTGCATGTTACTTAAAAAAAATCCCTTTAAAATTGTTTTGTGGATTTAAAGTTTTGTTTTTTTAATAAACTTTGGAATTTTTCAACATTAAATTTTATCAATCGTTTGTTGGGGGCCCTTTGCATTTCCCAAATGCTTTTTTTATTGTTCGGGTTTGGTAAAAGCGTTTTTCCCAAAAGGGGCCCCTTTTTTTAAACATATTTTAACCTTTTTTTTTCCCAAGGGGGTGTTTTTTAAATTTTTGGGGGGCCATTTTTAAAAAGGAGTACCAAGTTTTTTTTAAAAATTTTAAAGGTAATTAAATTTTCCAAAAAAATATTAAAAAAATTTTAATTCCCCGTTTTTTTGTCAAAATTCCTTTAAAATTTGGGGGCCTAGTGGTCCCTTTTTTTAAAGAAAACTGAGGCTGTGCCCCATTCAATAAAGTAAAATAACAAGAATTTTTAAAATCCCTTTTGGAGTGTAAACCTTTTCTTTTTTTAAAATTTTTAAACCTTAAATAAAATTTTTTAAGAATTAAAAGATGTTTTTAATAGCAACCGCTTTTGTTTTAAAAGGGAAAAAATGAATCCAAAATTCAGAATCAATAATCCTTTTAAAGGGGGGAAGGGGGGTAAACAGTTTTTTCCCATTAATTGTTTTACTACCGAACCCTTTGCTTTTTTAAAAACCAAAAACCCATTTTTAAAAGGTTTCCAAAATTGGGTAAAGTTTTTTAAACCCCCCAAAAAATTAAAAGGGAATTTGGCGGGGGTTTAATTTTTTCCAAAAAAAGGGGAAGGGGAAACCTGGTTCCCAAATCGATCCCCAGTTTGTAAAATGTAAATTACAAAAAGGGAATTTTGGCCCCCTTTTAGGGTAATAATTTTCCTTTTAAATTTTTTTAAAAACCAAAAGGTGACTGGTTGAAAGGAAAAAAAAAAAAAAAAATGTGTTTAAGGTGGCCAAAAACCTTTTGGGGAAAGGAAAAAACTGCCCCCCAACGGGAACAAGGAGTGGCCCTTAAAAAAAGGGGGGGGGCCCAAAAAGGTCCTTTTTTTTTTCACACATTGGGTCTTTTAAAAGGTTTTTTTTTAAAAAAAAGGTTTTAAAAAACCCCCAAATTTACAAAGTATTAACGCCCCCAATCATAAGGAGAAAACGGTTATTTTCAAAAAAGCGGCCCTGAACCCCGTTAAACCCAATCGATGACCCAATTAGAGATAGTTTTTGAAAAAACCCCTTTTGACCCAGTTTTTTCCCTTTTTTTGGGAAAAAAAACAGGGCCAAAAAGGCAAAATTTTTTTTTTTTAGGGGTTTTTTTCCAAAGATTACGGGAACGGACCCAAAAATGGGCACTATCAATTTTAAAAAGGTTTTGGAAAAAAACGAGGTAAAATTTTATTTTTTAAAAGGGGTTCAAGGGTACAAAACTTTTCAACCACCCAACGGGCCAATAAAAAAGCGTTTTTTTTCACCCATTAAAACATATTTGAACCCTTCCTTGTTAAATTTAAATTATTAACCTCAACTTTTTTTAAAAACAAACCATTCTTTTGGTGGGCTTTTATAATATAATTTTAGGAAAAACATGCCTTAAAAGTTTTTTTTGGGTTTTTTAAAATTTTTAAAAGGGAAAGGGTAAACTCATTTAAAAATTTTCATTTTTTACTTCACAAAAAAGTTAAAAGATGTAAAACGGGGGTTTCAATTTACAAAAAGGTCACCATTAAAGGTCATTTGCCAACGGGAATATACAAAATTTTGGGGTTCACAGTTATTTTTTTTACAAAATATTTGTTTGGGAAGGTTTAAGAAATACTTTAAACATGAAATCCAACAAATTAAAAAATTGTCCAAAAAAAATTTTAAATCAAACTGTTCAACCCCCCAAAAAAAAAAACCCCCCAAATTTTTTTCCCTTTTTTCTTTTAATTTAAATAAAATTCCCGGGCCAAGATTTTTTAACCTTTAAATGGTTACCCATTCTTTGGTAAACATTTCAAAAGGGGTTCACACCAAAACCCCAAAATTTTTTGTTTTAAAAAATTTAAAATTAAATCACATGGGAAACCCAAAATTAAACCCGGGGTCAAAAAAATTTTAAATCCGAAATAAAACCCCCAAATTTAAAAATTCCCCCTTTAAAAAAACCCCCGGTTGCCAAAGGCCCCTTTGGGCCCTTTTGGTTAAAATTTTTAAAGGGTTTTCCCCAAACAAATTTTTAAACAACCCAACCCTTTAAAATTGGATTGCAAAGGGGAAAAGGGGCTTCAATATCACGGGGCCCCCAAAAAAATTTTAGTGGGGTTGGGTTTTTTTTTTTTTTTTCCCCTTTTGTTTTTTAACCCCAAAAAAAAGGATACCCCGATTTTTAATGGAAAATTTTGGGAGGGGCCCTTCAAATTTAAAGAACTTTGGGGTTTTTTTTTTTTTTTTTTTTCTCGGAAATTTTCCCAAAAGAATACCCGACTTTAAATTTTTTTTCAAAATTTTAGGGGCCGGTTATTTTTTTTGGGCCCCCCCCTTTCGAAAAAAAGGAAAAAAAAGGTTTTTCAATTTTTTTCTTTTTTCCTTTTGGGACTTGAGGTTTTTTCCCTAAAGGGATTTTTTTTTTCAAAATTTTTTTCGGGGCTATTGTTGTTATTTTCTTTTTCCTTTCAAAAGGGTCTAAATTTTTTTGGGGAAATTTGGGGTTGGTTCCGAAAGGGCCGGTCCCCTTTTCCCGGGCCGGGGGTTTAAAAAAAAATTTTTTTGTTTCCCCCCTTTAAAAATTGTTCCCTTTTCCCCAAAACTCATTTACAAACCGTTGTTTAATGAAAAATTTAATTGTTTTATTTTTAAAAATGTTATTAAAACATTCCTTTACAAAAAAATTAATGTTTTTAAATGAAAAAATTTTGAATAAAGGTTTTTTTAAAAACCCGAGGTTTTTAAAACAGGGGGCCGGTTTAAACCACCAAACATTTCAAAAAGAAAAAAATAAAACCCGGCCTTGCCAAAAGACCGGGGAAAATTTCCCTTAATAGGGAAAACTGGGGGGTTTTTGGTCCTTTCCCCAAAAAACAAAAAAACCCCTAAGTTTTTTAAATTGTTTGTCCCCTTTAAAAATTTTGGTTCTTTCCTTGGTCCCGAAAAATGGCCGGGCCCTTTTTCCCGGAACCAAAACCCAATTTAAATTTGGTTGTAAAAGCGCAAATTACCGTCCCGGTTTTCCTTTTTTTATGTTTTTTCCAAAAAAGGCCACCATTTTAATTTTTCCCCCGGGGTCCAACCCCCCAAATTTTTTTTTTTTGATGTTTTTTTTTAACTTAAAACACTTTCAGGGTTTTTTAAATTTTAATAATTAAAAAAATTTGTTGTTTTTTTATCGGTTTTTTTTAAAAAAAAATAATAAAAACTTTTTTTTTTGAAAAAATATCATATACAAAAAATGTCTGTTTTTTTATATGGCCTTGGTTAATTCCAAAAAATAATTTTTAAAAACTTTGGTTGTTTGGGGAAAAAATTACAACCCCACAACAAAAGATTTCCCATAAAAAAGGGGCCCTTTTATTTTTATTAAGCCTATGGCCCTTTTTCCCTTTTCCCCTTTAAAAAATCAAAAGGGGACCTATTTGGGGTTTAATTTGATAGGCCCCGGGATTTTAAAACTTTTTTCCCAAAAAGGGCCTTTTAAAAAAAAAATGGGGGCCCTCTATAAGGGCATTTTTTTCCAAAATAAAACCCCGTAAAAAAAACCCAAAAAAAAAAGCTTTGGGGGGTTTTTTAAAAGGGAAATTTTTCTTCTTGGTTGGTTTGGAAAAAAAAGAAAGGAGGAAAAAATTTTAGGAAGAAAAGGTTTTAAAGAAAAAAAAAAAAAACCGGGAAAGGAAAAAAAAAAAATGCGAATTGTCTTAAAAAAACAAAAACCTGTCGCTTTGAACAGGGCGGGGACGGGAGGAAACCCACGACAAAAATTTCTGGGAAAGGCAGTGGGGATGTTTTTCCCTTTTTAAAAGGGGGAAAAAAAAAATTTGAAAAGTTAGCCAAAATTTCCATAAAAATTTAAAATTTTTTTATATAAGTTTTTTTGTTTTTTTTGGGCGTTTTTCGTCTTTTGGGCCCAAATTTCCGACCAAAGGGGTTTAACTTCAACGTTTAATATTACAGGGGAATTTAAGATTAAGGTGATGAATTTACCTTTTGAAAAAAAAAGTTGAAAAAGTTAGCCAAATCCATAGAAATAAAGTTTTTAATATAAGTTTTTACGGAAAAAATTTTAAAACCAAAATTGACAAAAAAACAAAGAAATTTGACAACAACCCCCCTACAATGCGTAGGCCATATCAAAGCACTTTGAAAAAAAAAAAGGTAAAGATATCCCACGAAAAACTAATTTTTTTAAAAAAAGGTCATCCTTTCCAGCGGGGGGGAACTTTACGTTTTTCCTATTAAAAATTTTTACAAAATTTTAAATTTTCCCATCGCACACATTCCCCCCAAAAAAATATTCAAAAAAAAAATAATTCCCAAAACATTTCAAAAAATAAAAAAATAACAAAAATTAAAAATTTCCCTTAAATAAATATATCAAAAAATTTGTGTTATGTAAAAATTTTATTTTAAAATATATTTTGAAGACAAAAAGTAAATAAATAAAACCCATAAACTTTATTTCTTTAAACCATGTAATGGGCCGGGGCAAAAATTTAATAACCAAAAACCGGTTTTAAAAGCGCCCTAGTTTTTTCCACGCGTGTTGTTTAAACAGGGGATTTTCCCAAATGACCCCCCGCGACTGGAACACCCTTTCCTACCCTTACGCGGGGGCCTGGTTTCTGCCCGCATGGGCCCCCCCTTTCCTCCTCCCCCTAGGTTGGGTTGTGCTTTTTCCCCCTAACGGTTTTGCGCCCTCAATCCAAAAAAACCCCAAAAAAAATTTTTTTCCCCAAAAACTTGTGGGTTAGGGGCCCTTCTGCATCTATTGAAAGGCCCCAAGGTCTAAAGGGTTTTTTTAATTTCTGTATGGACTGAAGTTCATAAATTTCTGGGTTTCTGTTATGGGGAAAGAAAAAACTAAGGAGCCGCCCAAAGAAACGGGGGCACAAAAAATTCTAAGGTTGTTCCAAATTCAGCCTTGTAGATTCTGGTCCCGGTCCGCGTGTAATCGTGTCCACTTGATTGATCGCCCAAAAGATCCTACTCAAATCTCTCTCTCTCCTCCTTTTTACTTAAATATCCCGGGTCTCTAGATGGCATTTTTTCGCTCGCCCGAGGTTTTGGGCGCCTACGGGGGAGGCTTGTCCAATTTTAAAATTTTAAGTCGCCAACAGAAAATTCCTTTCTTTTACTGAGGGGGTTCAACTCAAAAATACGAATTTATTTGTTTTTTCCCTTTAAAATGGAAAAAAAATTTAAAACTTAAATAATTCGGGCATTCTCTGTTTGATTTAATATTAAAAATTGACAAACAAAATTTTGGGTGTGCTTTTATTACAAAAAATAACCCCAAAGTTGTATCGTGAACATGTAAAAATTTTTTACCCCCCCTTTGGGGCCCCGGGGGTAAAATTTGCCCAGACAGGGCTCTGTAATCGTACAAGGCAAGCACAAAAAAAAACATCAGAAAGTAATAGGGGGGGTATACTATTCACCGAACATGGTGATCCTTCCCAAATTTCGTCGTCGGGGACACCTTCCCTTTTTCCTTGACGACCCCCCAACGACGTTTACAAAGCCGATGACAACCAAGGGGAAGAGACTGAAACCCCTCCTACCCCACCCCGCTACTTGGGGGTTTTTCCCGGGACCAAAATAAAGTTTCTCCCCCCATATCGGGTTCCATTGAAATTATGAAAGGGGTTTTTGACCCCCTTTACCCAAAATTTAAAAACAAATAAAAAAAAAACAGCAGAGTTTTTCGCAATCCGCGAAGCCCCAAAAACACATTCTATTTTTTTTTGCCGTTGTGGAAAATTCTTTTTTATGGTAGTTTAAACCCCAAAATTCAACCCAAAAAAATCATGTTTTCAAATCATCTTTAAATTTGGTGAAAAGACATCCAATTATTTTTAAAAGAAATTAAACTCTAAGGGTAATCATAGAGTTTTGCTGGTACCTGGACACGGGGGGCATAAAAGGGAAAGAACACGCTGACGGGTTTCTAAAAAAGCTTCCCACGTCCCCGACCCCTTGTTTTAAATCTTTTTTTTCCCGTTCCAGATGTCAAGAGTAAAATTCAACCCAACCATTGTGGTTTTTACGACAAGACCCTTTAAGATGAGGTGCCAAAAAAAACAAATTCTACTGTGAGGGGCCACAAACGGGACTAAAAAAAATTCGTCCTCCTACGTCTCGACTCTCACGTAGAGAAAAAGGGGTTTATTGCCCTTAACTTCGTATAGGCCACACAGGGCCCCAAAACTAAACGGATAAAAAACCAAAAAATTTTCATTTTAATGTATTTAAATTTTCTAAAACAAAATGACAATATATTTTAACCTTCAGGGGGTCCCCTTAACGCCAAAACATTTGAAGCCCCCTAAATTATAAACTTCGTTCCGTTATTGGTCTTTTTAAGTGTAAATGTCCCTCTAGCCTTTGCATCTTTATGTTGTTTCCCAAAACCTCGTGCCTCGTATTCAACACTGGTAGCCGACATCGATGAAACCCGTAACATTCTGAATGTCCCAAAATAATAGACCCTTTGGGCGCACCTTGTATATTAGACAACGTCACAAACTTAGTAAAATAATTTTTTTTTAAAACTTTAAAAAATTTAAATCTCAAATATTACACTTTAAAAATAAAAATTAATAAAAAATCAAACTCATTTCCAAAAATGTGCATTAAACGGAACCTAATGTTCCCCAAACCGCTTTGGGTTATCAAAACTAACCCTTGAATTTCAGGTACCCTTTGCGTTGTAAAAAACGGGACAGGTTTTGTCTTTGTATTTTACTTTTTTTTTTTTTGTTTTTTTTGGTTTAGGACGGGTCAACCGGTTGGGTCATAATGCACCCCCTCTACCCTAAGGGGGGGGGGGGGGGGGGGAAGGGAGGGCCCCATGTGGTCAAAAACCAAAGCCAGGGAAAAGGGGGGGGAAGGGGGTTTCTCAGGGTCGCGGTCGTCATCGTTTTTGTCTTCGTTTGTTGTGTTTTTTTGTAATCTTCCCCGGGGGGTCGTAAAGGGAAGGGGGCAAAGCCCCCGAGGGACGATTGCCGAGCTCGCTTCTATTTTTTGGGGAGTAAGATACCCTCTCATTCTAGCTAAATGTTTGCGAGGTGGATTTTTTCTTTTTGAATGGGGCCTTTTTACGAAGCTGAGCCTTTGCTCGGGCCAAATTCTCCCCCGGGCCCGACGGGGTTTTGTTTTAAAAGGGGCGGCAAAAGAAGGAGAGGGGTTTCAAAAACCGGTTTTTGGGGGGGGGAATTTCAGGGGAAAATTTAACACACGTGGGTTAGGTTTATTTTTGTCCCCAACTTTGTTTTGAAGAACAAAAAATTTTTGGGTTTATCTGGACTTTATCCCCTACCCCCGGGAAAAAACCTCAACCACGTACCCCTGGGGTACCCGTACCACGGGTTTGGGGAAACCCACTGCTCTAAGCTAGAGTGGCGCATTATGAACAACGGTTGCGCGCCCTTTTCCTAACAAACTAGAACTAACCAGCTAAATTTTTTACGAGATGGCCTCTTATCTCGCCTTGTTTTTGATCGGCAGGGGTTTCCCGGGGCCAGATCTTCCCCTGGGCCCAAGGGATATACGGATCGTTTTAATTTGTCCCGTCTAGCAGTTTTTTTTCCCATTTTGACCCCGTAAAAGATAAAAAAAAACAATGGAAGAGGGTTAATGCCCCGCTAAGTTTTTTACCTGGAATTTTTGATTTTTTATTGTTTAACTCAAGGGTGGCCAAGGGAATTTAATATTTTTACATTGACCCTAACTGCCCCCGGGGGGAAAAGAATGTGGACAAAGCTTTGGCTCTGCTAAAAAAAAAAAGGGCCGAAAAAAGAGAAAAGCCCCTATTGAAAAAAATCAGTTTACAAAAAAGGGGAGTACCCCCGAAACTAGAGGCGAGTTTGGTATTCGTTGTTGGGGGGGACCCCCCCCCCCCCTTTTTCTTATCTGGGCGGGGTTTGGAACAGCATAAGCCTTTCCCCCATAATCCCTTTAGATTTGATGGGCTTTGTGAGCTAACGGTGACGCGCCATTAGAAAAATTTTTTAAAAAAAAATGCTAGAATTATTTCATTGTTATTCATTTGATAATTTAAAATCCCATTTATAATAAAAAAAAGAATTTCCCTATTCTTAATTTTAAAAATATCGTACAAAAAGCACAACAAATTTTTAAATTCCCAATTTTTCCCAAAGGGCCCCCCTTTTTTTTAAAATTGTCTCTTACACATATACCCCAAAGCGAATGTGGGGGAAAAATTTACCTTAGGGTTTGCGACCCCTAATCCAAAATTAAACTAAACTAAAAAATACGATTTTTAATACTTTAGACCTAAAAACTAAAATCCACCGTTAAACGAGGGCAACCCCGGGAATGTGTCAGTGATTGGGTTTGTTGTGTATTGTTGTGTTTTTATGTAGGGCATTTCAGAAAATAAATTTTGGGGTTAAAATTGATTTCCCTTCAGAGTTTTTTTGGGTTTAAGGTAGAGTTTTTATAGTGCCTTCCCCAGTGTGGTACTTGTTGCCTTTGCTATTATCATGAATTTTCTGAAATTTTTTACCAAAAAATTTACCCAAATAATCTATATTATTACAGCAAAATGTTTCCCCAAAAACCCCCTGCCCCCGCGCACCCCTACTTGTTTTTTTCTCCGATTTAAAATGAAGAAAATTATCATTATAACGGCCCCCACAAACTTAATTCTCATTTCTTATTTGAAGTAAATTTTTCAAGCAAATTTAATTCAAAATTAAATATCATAATTTTTTGGGCTTTTGGGGAAGAATTGGCCCGAGCTGGCTCCCGCTAATCCTTTAAAAATCGTTCAAGAGGAAAAATCCACCTCGCAAACCCTCAGCTATTTAAGAGGGGAGTTTTATTACTAACCCGAAAAATAGAGGAAAAAGCTTGGAACGTTTGGGGGGGGACACCCCCCCCTTCCCTTGACGACCTCCCCGACGGGCGATGACCCTGACCAAAAGAAATATGGGCAAAGGGGCATGAACGACCCCCGAAGTGGGGGAAACCCCCCTTCCTCCCCCTCCCAACCCCTGGGGGGGTTCCCGACGATCCCTTCGCCCAGAGTGGTGCTTAAAGATTTAACATTAAAGCGTACTTTAAATTTAAAGAAAAAACTTTTTTAAACCCCTTTAAAAAAACTCTTTTTGTTTTCACATTAATCTTTTTTTTTTTTATAAATTTTAAAAAAATAAAAAAAAAATAAACCCAAAAAACTTGGGAACGATAGGGTTAATTATTACATCAAACGGCGTAACATGAACCCCGTCCGGGTTTAAGCGCCCTAGTTTCCCTCGTCGTCATTTAAAACTGTCGCTATCTCCATTCCCCCGCAACTATTACACGTTTAGTTTTAAAAAAAATGACACAATTTTAGTGTTGGTAATTTGACTTTTATTGACCCAAAGGAAAACCCTAGTCTTTGCACCCCCAAAAATTTCCCTTTAAAACTTCTGCTTCTGTATTTTAAATTTTAAATTTTTAGGTAAAATACAAATTTAAAATTCATTAAAAATACTCTAACTTTCGATGAAAAAAAAAATCCCTTTCAAACATCAGCTAGCAATTAGTGGAGTCATCACTGATTTTAGAGGCGAGCTCTGGAGTAGCCGTGGGGACCTTTCTTTCCCTTCCCCTTTACGCCCCCCCCCGCCCACGACGACCATGACAACACAACGAGACAAGGTTTGATGCCGGGGGGGGGACGACGTTTAGAAAAAACGTTGCTGGTTTGATCAGCAAAGGGACCCTCCCCCCCCCATATCCCCGGGGTGATTTGGGGGCCCCTTGGACTTACGGTTGACGTGTCCTTAAACCCCAAATTTTTCAAAAAAAACAAATCCATTCAATCTAAGTCTCCCCTATCCTTGTCTTTTGTCATTTTTCCACGGCTTCAGTTGATGTAGCGCCACCAATTTCCGCGCTCGGGCAACCAACTTTAAAGGTTCGTTGATTTGTCCGTCTCAATTGTTTTAAAAAATTTCTTTAACACAGCGGAAAAAGTGACAAAAGAAAAAGGAAGTTTTTTGATTAAAGTCTTCTATCAAAAGATAACCCAAATGAAAAAATATCTCAATTTCTCATCCAAACCCTTAAATTTTTTTAACCAAAATTTAAATTTACAACAAACATAAAATTTAAATTTTTTAAAAATTAAATTTTTTTTTTGCTTACAAATATTTCCCCTTATTTTTTTTTTTTATAAACTCAGAAAACAATATTATCCCCCAAAAAAGTCCCCCAATTTAAATAGGAAAAAAATAAATCGCAATAAAAGTAATGTGGGTGATATTTTTCTCACGGTTTTAAAAATTTAAATAAGTGTTGAATGAATGGGCAGTATGGGGATTAGATCAACAATCTTTTTTCATTCAGTAATGGCTTTTCCTTCCGAAAATATCCGAAAAGTTCGATCTGGGTTAGAAAAAGCTGTCCTTCGTCGTCGCCCCCGGGGGAGATTTAGCACAGGGGCCCTTTGGGTTTTTGAAAAAAGGGGGAAAAAAGAAAAAAGTCCTCCAAACATATGTTATATGTAAGGTATTAAATAACTCCCCGAAAAAAAAAAGGCGACTCTGGGGGGTCGGGCGTCGGGGAAAACCCCCCCTCTTCCTTTATGACCCCCCCCCCCGGGGGTTCGAAAGAACCCCCCGAAAGGACGACCGCGACGTTTAAAGTGCCCCCCCTAACTCCCCCCTACCCCGGGTTTTTGGGCCCAATGGGTTTACGCGCCCTTTTTCCAAAAAAACCCCCAAAAAAATTTCATATTTAGGGTTAAAAAATGAGAAAAATTTTTTGAAAAGTCAACCTCGGGTTTTTTTCCACTTTTTTGTCGACAGGTTCCCCTGTTTTATTTTACAAAATTTTAACCCTTGAGTTTTTTTCAAAAAAAATTTAAACTAAAGAAAAATGTCGATATTAAATTTTTCTCATTCCAATTTTTTTAAAACCTTTTTTTAAATTTAGGGGGAAGGGGTCATTGAAAAGTAAATTTGTAATTTAGTCGTTTTTAGTATATAACGGCGACAAAAAAATCTTAATTTTTTTATTTAAAAATATTTTTTTAATCAAATTTTAAATTTAAACAAACATATTTTAATTTTTTTTTTCCAAAAATAAAAATTTTTTTTCGCTGTCACTATTTTTCCAATATTTTAATTTATTTTTAAACTTAAAAAAAAACATAAATCATCTTTTTCACATTTATATTATTTAAATTAACTAGGAAAAAAGCTAAAGTCCCCCCGCGGTTTTTTGGATTTAGCTTTTTTAAAAAATTTTTTTGTTTGGCCCTGGGGGGTTTTCCCTTTTCTTTTTCAAGTGCTTTGTTTTTTTTGCCGACGCATTTGTAGGTGAAATTTTTGTCAAAATTTCTATTGTTTTTTGTTTTAATTTTTTTTTTTTAAAAACGTAAAATCTTACATTAAAAACTATATTTCTATGGATTTTTGGCTAAACTTTTTTAACAAATTTTCCCTTTTAAAAGGTTTCTACAAACAAACCCAAAACCCTAATTTTCCATGTTTTAAAATTTACTTTAGCCCCACCCGTTTTGGGGCAGAATTGGCCCAAATGGGGACGAAAATATCGCCAAAAAAAATCAAAAAACCCTTTTATTAAAAGCTTTATTTTATAGATTTGGCAAACTTTTTAAATTTTTCTTTCAGAAAGCAATACATCACCATTACCTTAATGCCCTGTGAAATGCGAAAAGTTTGTAGCCCCCCACTTTTTGGGCCCAACAAACGGCCCAAAAAGCACGAAATAATCGATTTTAAAAAACGAAAAAAATTCCCTAAAAGTACGATAATTTATAGAAATTTTCTTCGATTGTACCCAAAATGTAGCAAGTCAAGTTCAGAGAAAACGAGGTCGTGTCAAAATTTAAACAAAATCGCCCTATGCCCTTTGCCCGGTTGAGAGCGAAAAAAAAAGGGGCGGAAAAAAAAACAAAAAAAAACAAAAAAAAACAACCGACAAATTTTTTTGGGGGGGGCGGTGAATTGAAGTCTTAGCTTTGCTCATCCACTATAGCGGGCAAAAAAGAGTTAGCATTCAATTCTGACTCCCTCGTCGGGCTTTGCCTTCCCGCGGTACTAGTAAAAGCAAAAACCCCTGTCCCAAAAAACCCCCCCCAAAAACGTGAGACCGCGATGAGAGACTCCCCCTTTTCCCTTCCCCTACCCGTTTACTTTGGGTTTTTGACCAGCATTATGGGCCCCCAGGCTAGAAAATGGGGGGATTATGCCTTTTGGTTTTGGGGTCCTAAAAAACCACATAAATAAATTTAAAAAAAAGGGGGAGAATTGGCCCCAAAACATGGTTCTGCTAAATAAAAAAGGCCAAATTTAAGAAAAAGGGTGTGCTAACAATGGGGGGGTCCGGGTAAAATTTTTACCCGAAACAAAGGCGAGCTCTAGAAATTTTAGGTGGGGCACCTTTCCCCTTTCCATTGACGACCTAGCTGTGACAATGACATAACGAACGATAGGGGAAAAACCCTTTATGACCGCGACGTGAGAAATTTCCAAATTTTTTTCCCCCCTTTCCCCAGGCTGTTCAGACTAGTATTTTGGGCCCCCCCTCCCCAAAATTTTCCCCAGGGTGAATGGGGGCTTTATAACGTTTAAAAACGCCCCTTTAAACAAAAAAAACTAAATTTAAGTTTTTGAAAATTTTTTATAAAAAACCCCGGTTTTAGTACATCCGTAAGCTTATTGAGTTTACGTTTATGGGAGTTTGGGTGCTTGTTTCTCACTTTCTACGTGGGGGCCTACGGAGACTTTAGGGTCATTAGGACAAACCCGGGGCAGCCCTTTTTTATATTCCTCATTGAAATTTTTTTGTTTAAACCCAAATTTTAAAACACAAAAAACACAATTTTATTTACCACTCTTCCTTTAATTTTGCTTTTACTTTTATCATTTTTTTCTTGTCGTCTTTTTAAAAATTAAAAAAAAACATAAATTTTAAAAAAAGAATATTACCTATCTGGTAAAAACGCTTTAGTTTTTTTCACTTTTGGGGTCATTATTTTTGGATTTTTGGATGAAAGGGGCTATTTTCAAAAATGGATGGTTCGAGTTTTTTTTAAATCCCCCAAAATTAAAAAAGGAAACAAATAAAACGCAAGAAAATAATGTCCGTGAATTTGTCTGACGGTTTTTTAGTAATTTAAAATAAGTGTTGAGTGAAAGGTTTTAGTATGGCAAAAAGATCAAAAATCTTATTTTCCCTTCATGTAAGATTTCCTTTCCCAAAATATTTTAAACTGTTTCGATGTGGGTTAAACAGCGTTCCCCGTTGGGCCCGGGGGGATTTAGCCCGAGCATAGCTATAGAACCGGGAAAGGAAAACCATCTCGCAAAGTCAGGGAAGGTTTTTGTAGGGGGTGATTTAGGGACCAAAACCAGAAACGAGCTCTGGGGGTTTTCGTTGGGGACCCCTCCCCGATGGGCGTGAAAATTTACAACCCAAAAACGATGACGACCATTTGCCCCGGGGGAGAATGACCCAGAGCATGGCTTGCTAAACGTAAAAGGCGATTCCCAAAAGAAAAAATTTACCTCGCAAACATCAGCTGGAAAGAGCGGGGTATCTTACTCCCCCAAAAATAGAGGGGAGCTCTTTTCCAAACGTCGTCGGGACCTTGCCCCTTCCCTTTACGACCCCCCGGCGACGATGACAATGGCACAACGGGAAAGATGGGCAAAGGGGCATGAGACCGCGACGTGAGAAACCCCCCTTCTTCCCCCACCCCTTTGGGTGGTTTTCTGACCCGCATGGCCCCCCCCTCCCCCCCCCCCCCTTGGCTAGAGTGTTGCATTTTGCCAACGGTTTAAAGGGGCCCTTAACCTTAAAACAAAACCCCCACATTTTTTTGTATAGTGTAAAATGAAAAAAAAATTTTAGATAGCCAACCCCGGTTTTTTCCATTTTTTGGGGTCCCACATGTTTCCCAAAGTTTGGTATTAGAAATTTTTGTTAAAATTGAGTTTTTTTTTTTAAAAAAAAATTATCGAACGAAAAGTGGCCCAAAATTTAATTTTATACTAATTTAAAAAGCTTGGCCCAAGGGTAGTCAATGGCACAAAATTTTTTTAAATTCCATAAACCTTTTTAATGGTAAAACCGGAAAAATTTTTTTTATGTATTTTTACCTTTCTTGTATGTAAAAAAGAGATTTTAAAACCCGAAGCGTTTTTTCTTTCCCAAATTTTTTAAAATCCCCCCGTTTTTTTTTACGAATGTTTTTTGGGAACTGATAGTACCCATTTAAATGTTGAGCTTGTAACGAAAAGACGCGAAACCCCTTTAAAGGGACATAATAAATGTAAATTTTTTTTTAAAACCCTGGCCCCCTCTGATGGAACTGGAAATAGAAGTCATTTTACTGCCCTTTAAAAAAACTCGCCTCCGCCTCTCGACTCTCACGTAAGAGGAGGTTTGGGAAATTTTCCAGAATTGAAAAAAGGCCACACACGTTTTAATCAAAGGGTGTCTCTTTAACCCAGAGGGAAAAAGGGTTTTTCCCTATGTGATAAAATGTGATGAACCTCTAACCTTACATCATATTTCTATAGCGAATGTACTAAAAATTATGCCTTGCCACGCAATGGGGGTTCTCTTACAATCAATTTTTTAGGGCTGCTTACATGCCCAATTATGTCCGTTGTTTTGCCAAGTATAAATTAAAAATCGAAGATATTTAATTTTTTTAAAAATTATATATTCCCAAAAGGACAGTTTTTGTGTAATCTTGTTTTTCTTTTTTTTTATAGAATTTTTGAAATAATAAAAAAAAATAAATTTAAACCCTTTAATATCACAGGCGACTCAAAAAGTGCCCTAGTTTCCTTTTCCCTTTTGTACCCAAGTTAAATAATATAAAAGCTAGGGAATATTATATCGCGGGATTTATTGACTGCCAACTGCCCCCACAAAAGGCCCGTAAGGTCACAAAAACCTTTTTTTATTTATCAGGCATGCATAATTGGGCTAAGAGATATTTAAAATCGTCCCCAAATTTTTAGGAGTTTTCCCTTAAAAAAAAACGTTTGTTGAAGGGGGTGAGGAAAAAAAGGTTGATTTTTTCTATGGTTGGGCCCTTTATTACCGTAGATTTAAATGCAGGCCTGGCCTCGACAGAATGTTGGGAGGGTCCCCAGCTAAACCCGCTAGGCTACATGGGGAAAGGGTGGCAGGTTTTGCACTAGGGTGGGGCTTGTCTCTCGATCATCTATGGCTGGGTTAGCCAGCAAAAGGCCTTTTATCACTTTTAACTCCCATTTTACCCCTTTCTTAAAACTAAAACCCCTGGCTGGGTTTTGTTTCCCGGAACCCAATGGCTTCCCCAAAATTCCCTGGGCTGGGGGAGCAATAAAGACCAAAAAGATTGACTCACTTTTTTTGGACCAAAAAGACCCCAAAAATATGGGAAAATAAACAGGTTTTAATGAAATGATTTTTTTCCTTTTATGGAAAAAGATGAAAAAGACCTACCCTCCCCAACTTACCCGTGGCTTTTTCTGAACCCGCATGAAACTTACCACCCTATATCCCCAAGGGTTTTAAAATTTTAAAATTTTTACCTAGTGGTTTCACTTTCCCTTTATAAAATAAACTTAAAAAATAGTTTTCCCTCTCTGTTTTTTGGCTATAGGTTTGGCCTAATGGTGGAGCCAGAATCAAAACCCTTTAATGTAACTATATAGTCTCAGGATTTTTGTTGGGCCCATGGGGCCCGCGGCTAGAAAAAACCTAGGTCTTTTTATAAACCACCCCCTGAGCCCGGAGTAGAATAATTTGGCCCAGGCATGGCTCTGCTAATCGTAGGCCTACAAGACGATTCAAAAAGTTTTTCTTCGTAAAAATCAGCTAGTAAGGGGGGGGAGTATATTACCCTGAAACTTGAGGCGAGCTCTCGCAACCGTCTTTGGGGGGCCCCTTTTCCCCCTTTCCCCTTGGAAAGACCTCCTAAAACGACGAAAGAAATGAACTGTGAATCCCACTGATGAAAAAAAAATCGTTTCCCCCTACGTCTCGGGCTCTCACGTAAGAAGGGGTGGTATTTTCCCCTAATTAAAAAAGGGGCCCCACACGCCCCAACTCAGCTTCCCCTTTTTTTAAATTTTGTTAATTAAAATTTTTTACATTTAAATTTTCCTTATGAATTTGTTACCAAAAATTTTTGTGTTTAAAATTTCATTTGGTTTTATAATTAGTATTTAAAAAAATAACTTGAAACTGGTTTGGTTAATTTTTTTTTCTTTTTCTTTTGTGAGTAGGGTTAATCTGGTTATCCTCCCTTTAAAAAAATTTTTAACTAACTACGATGGAAATTAATTAAAAAATATTTTTAAACTGAAGTGAATCATGGGGAGGGACATTTAACCGGTTTATCTATCGATAGCAGAATTTTTCCCCAAAAATATGCCTTGCGGGACGCAAATTTGATCTCTTTATAATCCTTGATAACTTTTATTTTATATGATAACGGCGACAAACTTTTTAAATTTTTTTTTCAAAGTTCTTTATTTCACAAAATTTTAATTTACATCAAAAAACATTTAATTTTTTCTTAATCATTTAAATTTTTTTTTTGGGTGGACTATCACCACCATCAAATTTTCCTTTTCATTATATACTTAAAGAAAACAAAATTAAAAAGCATAAAAAAAATTTATAAACTCACTTCATCAACTTCCAATTTTCACGGCGGCGCAAAGTTACCTCACCCGGGTTTAAACGCCCTAGATTCTCACTCGTCGTGGATTCCTTTTAAACGCAAGGGTTTGGGTTTGGGGAAATCGTGAACCAAAAATCCCCCGAGCATTTTTGGGGGGTCATGTTTCCCCTTTTCCCTTTGGGGGGGCTTGGCGCCAACACAGGGCGGGCGGACTAATAAAAAATTTCTCAGGGGAAAATTTTAAAATGACGAGTGAACAATGCCGAAGACGATTGCGATCAGACGTTTAGACCCCTCCCCCCCCACCCTACCCCTGGGTGGTTCGAAACCCGCCCGGGTCTTTAAACCAAATTTAAAACCAAAAAATCCCCGTCATACGGGTGAAATCGAAATACCAACATTTCTTATCCGGAAATAAAATTTGGGTTTCCCCCAATTTTAAAATTTACCCTCCCCATATACTTTCCACAAAATATTTTTTCGGTTTTTCATCCCCTTGCATGTCATATTGATTTTATTTTATTATTTTTTTTTACATCTATGATCCCTTTAAACATTGATCATTCAAGGGTCTTGCGGGCCCGAGAAATTTTCCCCAGATTTTGAGTGTTTTTGCAAAATATTTGCGAGCGTCGGGCGCAGTTTTTTGTTTTAAATTTAACAAACAAGAATAAACAAGATAAAAACCCAAAAAAATTTTAATTTCAATAACTAAAAAATATCACCCGGTGGGGGCAAAATTTACCTAAGCGGGTTTTAAGCGCCCTAGTTTCTCACTTTCCCCGTATTTTTTGGGCGACGGATGTATGTTATAAGATTTAAATTTTGTTTTCCTCCTTTTCCCAAAACAGTTTTTTAACTGAATTGATAGACGGTAAAAAAATAACCAAAAAAGTCCCCGGGTTTTCCCCAAGCTTGTTTTTTTTGGAAAGATTGAGCGAAACGATTGAACGAGTGACGTAAACGAAACCCCTAGTGATTTTTTTTTTCGACTTAAAAGGCCCTTATTTTTTTTCTGCTTTGGCCCCTGTGTGTACCCTTTAAAAACAGCCGAAACGCTGAACAGATTGCGCTGAAATTTTTAAACGGACATCCGGTACGAGTTTTATTTAAATGCTAACAAAAATCCCAAGATTCATTGCGATTTAAAACCTAAAAGAAATTAAAAAACTAAAAAATAGACCTTTCCCAAAGTTTTGAAATTATTTTTTAACCCAAATGGTTTTTGATTTTTTAAAATATATTTTTGTTTTTTATTCGCCTTTGGGCCCTGAAATGCCGTGCCCCTGAAGGGCTGTTCGAATGTTTGGGCGTTTAAGGTACCTTTCCCCAAAATTTCCGCTCGTAGATTGAGTAAAACCCTTTTTAAAAATTTTTACGTATTTTGTACTGGCTATGTTTAAACCCTTAGTAGGCCCTATTGCCAAATGATGGGGCTGGGACTTCGGGTTTTATGCAAATTTTAAAACATGTTTAATTATTTTTTTAAAAACAATCTAGAAAATTAAAAAAATTTTTTCCTGGCCAAAGGGGGTTGAAACCCCCTTCTTTCCCCATTTCGGCTACAAAAGGGGGCCTTACCAACTAGAATAGGGGGGAAAAAGCCAAAATCCCTAGTTAGACCCAAATGAGCGAGTCAGTGGTTTAGGACCCGGGAAAAATTTGCATTTAAGTTTGATAATTATATTCGTATAAATAATAGTTTTTTAAAATTAAATTTTGGGATACCGGGGGCCCGGGGGCGTCAACCCGTAAGGTCATAATGCGCCTCTCTAGCCTAAAGATAGGGCTAGGTAGGCCCAAGGTAAAAGGGGGGGGGAAAAATAATGAAATCGGGACTCCACACATGGCCCACTCACCTTTGTTTAACAAAGACTTTGGGGTTTCCTAGTTTAGAAATGATTTTCAGGGGAGGGGGGGGGGGGGGGGTTTTTTAAAGGGGCACCTTTTGTACGCCCCCTCGTGCAGTTTCTGGGCTGTTAGTCTCTATTTTCTCTATGAACATGTTTTTTTTAAAATCATTATCCCCCTTTAAAACAAAAGGGGTCATAAAGTCCGTGTTTTACCCCACCCGAGCTGACCCACCCCCAGAACCCGAAACTTTAGTAAAAACCCAAACCCCACCCGACTTTCAACCCCCCCAAACCCCCACAAATCCTAAAATACACCAACTTAATTTGTCCCGTACAGAAATTTCTTACAAGCCTTTCCAAAAGTGAATTTAAAAATTCGTTTTGGTTTTGGTAAAAACAAAAAAAACCAAATAATATAGGGCCCACCTCTAAAGTGAAACTCTAGATAGAGAGTTGCCCCGTTCAATAAAACGTATTACGCGACATGCGTTTGCAATGCAGCCATATATCATATCATATTTGATATCTTACATGTTGAGTTCATTTATTAATCAACTTGATAATAACCATGCTTTGGATGTGCTATATAAGTATACATTATGCAGTCATGCTGAAACAGTTATCAAGGTCAAATAAAGGACGATAAAGGTCACAGGTCAACGTGGCATGTTGAAAATTATTTCATGTTATTCTACTTCATCTAAGCTTTAAATAGAGTGGTCACACGACTATGTTTAACAATTTATCAAATAGGTCACTACTAGGTCATTATGTCAACAGGTCATTATGACAAAATTAGGGGTCACTAGTCATATTTTTTTACACCATCATTTTGTTTGAAGATTTAAGTAAGTACTTTAACATAGAAATCTAACAATTAACCAAGGGTGTCATCAGTAAAATTTTAATCAAAATGTTCAACCCCCAAAATTAAAACCCCAATCATCCCTTAACTATGAATAAATCCATAATTCCCCGTTGCCAGTATGTTAAGCCTAATGTTACCCCTATTTGGTGAAAATTTTAAGTTTCTATCACCAAACACCGAATTGTTATGCTAATCAACCCTTCAAATCAGCAGGGTAGGCAACATGCGATAACGGGTCTCTGCACGGGATATCACGATGGCTCCACCTCAAAATTAGTAGGGTATGGTCCCTAGAACACGTGTGCCAAGCGCCTTGCTTGTATCAAAAAATGCAAGGTATGCCCCATACATATCCTTTAACATCCGGACTAAATTGGATGAGCGAAGCGAAGACTTCAATTTCACTGACCCCCAAAAAATTTAGCTCGGGTGTTTTTTTTTTTTTTTTTTTTTTTTTTTCTGTTTGTTAACTCTCTACAAGGCAAACGGCATATCCGATCTTGATGAAAATTTGAGGGGACCTTCGAAATCTCAGAACTTAGAGGTGTATTGTTTTTGGGTACAATCGAAGAAATATTTCTCATGAATATCGTACTTTTACGATTTTTTTCGATTTTTAGTGCGATATTTTCGTGACATTTGGGCCGATTCTGACCAAACGGGTAAGGCTACAACGTTCATATTTCACATGGACATTGAGGTTGCGTTCCGTAGAAGCGACCGGTCGACCATTCTGGGCTCGACTGGGTATTGTTATTTTCATTGTTTCACTCAACGTCTGATTGTTGGGGACTGCCTTGGCTCCGAAATGGTGCGTGCATCTACAAGGCCGTGTTCCTAATGAAAAATTATGATATCTCGTTAAAATGTTACATAAATCATATCATTTACTAAATAAATGAATGATTTGAATGAAAGAATGAATTATTTATTGTCTACCCTTGTGTAGTTACAGGAACATTGCCGGTAGTTGACATCATTCCATGATTTTCAATGAAAGAATTTGAAATAACCGCGCTTTCTTCAAAGACCAGCCCACGACCGGAATAAAACAGTGGGCTTCTTGGTCTCGACCACAACAGTCAAAACAGCAACGCATCGCATACGTTTCTTGCAAATCTGATCTGTCATTGGTGAAAATTATGTTTACTTAAATTCCATTGGTCGCAGACTGGTCGTTCTGGTCGCCTTTGCGGAACACAACCTAAGTTAATGGTGATGTCACTGCCTTCTAGATGTTCGTCGTGGCTCCTCGTTACCTGCCTGTCCACGCGCACAGTGTTAATTGTTGTCCAAAGCGCTAGTTACCGTCCCCAAGAGCTTTCTTTTGTTTTTGATGTTGTTGTCACATTAAATGTCATCTTTCATGTATTTTACTGTTGAATCCAACTAAATTGAATGTTTTAGATCGTATTTTGTATACGTACATCACTTATCATGGTTTGCAGAATAGTAATATACAAATTTGTCTAGTTTTATTATGCTGGTAATTAAACAAAAAGTAGATATTGTAAACTTTGTTGTTTGATAATATACCTCATATGAGGCAAGGGCTAATAGGCATGTTATTTTTATCTATAAGGCCTATGCCTCCTATTCCTAATCATATTAAAAATCAATAGGCTTAGGTAGCCTACTTGGGCCCTAGTCTTGACTAGGCCACGAGCTAAACATTACTTTCCATCAAGCAGAGGCGCGTGATAAATGGGAGTCTGGGGGGGGCCTGGGTGGCACAATTTCCTTATTTCCCTGTAGTTCATGCAAAGAAAGACCGACTTGTTTTAGTTAGATAATGGCATTCCGGTATCTTATAACTTCTTGCACGCACCATTGCCTATTAGGAAGAAAAATACAGCTCAACTCTGGCATGATGACATTTTAATCGTATGCAGATCGTATGTAAACAACGAAAACAAAAGAAAGCTCTTGGGGACGGTAACTAGCGCTGTGGGGAAAAAGTGCGAATTGTCTTCAACAATCAAAACCTGTCGCGTGAACAGGCAGGGAACGAGGAGCCACGACGAACATCTAGGAGGCAGTGGGTGATGTATTGCTTTTTGAAAGAAAAAGTTGAAAAAGTTAGCCAGAATCCATAGAAATAAAGCTTTTTACATAAGTTTTTTGATTTTTTGTGCGATATTTTCGTGCTTTTGGACCAATTCCGACCAAACGGGTGAAGCTTCAACGTTCATATTATACATGGACATTAAGGTTAAGGTGATGAAGTACCTTTTGAAAGAAAAAGTTGAAAAAGTTAGCCAGAATCCATAGAAATAAAGCTTTTAATATAAGTGTTTACGGTAAATATTAACAAATTGACAAGAAACAATAGAAACTTGACAACAACCACCTACAATGCGTAGGCAGCATAACAAAGCACTTGAAGAAGTAAAGATATCCCACGCAAACTAATTTTTTTTAAAAAAAGGTCATCCATCAACGCGGCGGGACTTTAGCGTTTTCCTAGTATAATTTACAGAATTTAATTCACATCGCACACTATTCCCCCCCAAAAAAATATTCAAATAAATAATTGCAAAACATTTCATAAAATAATAAATAAATAAAATATAAATTCATAAATAAATATATCTAAAAATGTGTTATGTAAAATTTTACTTTAATATACTTTGAAGACAATACAGTCACTAAATACACCATAAACTTATTTCATTAACCATGTCATAGGCGGCGCAATATGACCTAACCGGTTGAAGCGCCCTAGTTTCTCACGCGTGTTGTTCATGAACAGTGAGTTTCCAATGACAACCGCGACGTGAGAACACCCTTTCCTACCCTTACGCGTAGCTGGTTCTGACCAGCATGGGCCCCTCCTCCTCCTCCCCCTAGGTTAGGTGGTGCATTATGACCTAACGGTTGTTGCGTCCTCAATCCAAATAAACCAAAAAAATTCTTCATACTTGTGGTTAGCGGCTCTGCATCTATTGTAGAAGGTCCAAGGTCTGAAGGTTTTTAATTTCTGATATGGACTGAAGTTCATCAGTTCTTGGCTCTGTTATGTGTAAATAAGACTAAGGAGCCGTCCTAGCAACGAGGCACATAATACATTCTAAGGTTGTTCCGAATCAGTCTTGTTGATTCTGGTGCAGTCCGCGGGTAATCGTGTCCATCTTGATTGATCGTCGAATGATCTCTACTCAAACTCTACTCTCTCTCCTACTCTACTTAAATATCCCGGTCTCTAGATGGTCATTGTTCGCTCGTCGATGGTGTTGGCGCCTACAGGGATGGCTTGTCCAACTTTAAATTTAATGTCGCCAACAGTAATTAGTTCAGTGACTGGGTGAGTCAACTCTAAATACGAATGTATTTGTTTATTCATTTAAATGGATAAAAAATATACTTAAATAATTCTGCATTTTCTGTTTGATTTAAGATATAAATATTGACAAACTAATATTGGGTGATGCATTTATCTACAATAAATAACACAAAGTTGTATCAGTGAACATGTAATATTTTTTTACCCCATCTGGGCCCGGGGTAGAATTGCCCAGAGCATGGCTCTGCTAATCGTACAAGGCAAGCAGCAAAACAAAACATCAGCAAGTAATATGGGAGTATACTATTCACCGAACTAGTGGTGAGCCTTGCCAATCGTCGTCGGGGACACCTTCCCATTTACTTGACGACCTCCCCAACGACGATGACCAAGTCGATGACAACAGCGACGAGAGACTGAGAACCCCTCCTCTCCACCCCGCTACTTGTGGCTGGTTCTGACCAGCATGAGCTTCTCCTCCCCATATCAGGTCCATTGCATTATGAAATGACGGTTGACGCGCCCGCAATCCAAATAAACAAATAAATAAACAGCAGAGTTTTTCGCAATCCGCGAAGCTCTCAAACACATTCTATATTTTGCCGTTGTGGAGAATATCTTTTGTTAGGGTAGCTTGAGCTCAATTCAAGCCATAAAACTCATGTATTCAAGTCATCATTAATTGGTGCAAGACATCCAATTATATTTAGAGAAATTAAACTCTAAGGGTAATCATAGAGTTTTGCTGGATACCTGGACACGTGGGCATAGAGGGAAATGAACACGCTGATCGGGCTGCTAAGAAAGCTTCCCAGCGTCGCGACGCTGATTTCAATCTTGTTCCCGTTCCAGATGTCAAGAGTAGATTCAAGCAACGATTGTTGGATTTACGACAAGCATCTTAAGATGAGGTGCAAAATAACAAATTGCATACTGTGATGCACAAACAGACTAATAAAATTCGTCCTCGTACGTCTCGACTCTCACGTAGAGAAGAGGTGGTATTGTCTAGACTTCGTATAGGCCACACACGCCTAACTCACGGATATATATAAACCAAAAAAATTTCATTTTAATGTATTTGATCTTCTAAAACAAAATGACAATATATATTAACCTTCAGGTGGTGCATAACGACTATACCAGTTGAAGCGCCCTAAATTATCACTTCGTCGTTATTGGATCTGTTTAACGTGTGATGTACCTCTAGCCGTGCATCATTATGTTGTTTCCCAAACTCGTGCCTCGTATTCTAACACTGGTAGCCGACATCGATGCAACGTCACATTCTGAATGTACCAAATAATATGATGCCTTGCGCACTTGTCATATTATGACAACGTCGACAAACTTAGTCAAATAATTTGTTTTAACATGAATAATTAATATCTCAAATATTACACTTTTAAATAATAATAATAATAATCAATACTCATTTCCAACAATGTGCATTTAACCGTCACCTAATGTTACCGATCGCATTGTTATCACACTACCTTGAAGTTCATGTAGCCTGCGTTGTAGAAACTGTACAGGCTTGTCGGTGTATTGTACGTTTTTTTTTTTTGGTTTATTTGGATTAAGGACGCGTCAACCGTTAGGTCATAATGCACCACTCTAGCCTAAGGGGGGCGGGGGGGGGGGAGGAGGGGCCCATGCTGGTCAGAACCAGCCACGGGTAAGGGGAGGAAGGGGGTTTCTCACGTCGCGGTCGTCATCGTCTTTGTCATCGTTTGTTGTGTCATTGTCATCGTCGCCGGGGGGTCGTCAAGGGAAGGGGGCAAGGTCCCCGACGACGATTGCCAGAGCTCGCCTCTAGTTTTGGGGAGTAAGATACTCCTCTCTTTCTAGCTGATGTTTGCGAGGTGGACTTTTTCTCTTGAATCGCCTTTTACGATTAGCTAAGCCATGCTCTGGGCCAAATTCTACCCGGGCCCAGACGTGTTTTGTCTCTAAACGGCGGCGAAGAAGAGATGGTTCACATGGTTATTGGAAAGAATTTCAGAGCAAATAACACACAGTGGTTTAGGTTTATCTTTGTCACCAACTTTGATTAGACAGAACAAATAATGTTTGGTTATGCTGGACTTTATCGCGTACCCCCTGAAAACTCCTCACGTACCCCTGGGGGTACGCGTACCACGGTTTGGGAACCACTGCTCTAAGCTAGAGTGGCGCATTATGAACTAACGGTTGACGCGCCCTCTATCCTAATAAACTAGAACTAACCAGCTGATGTTTACGAGATGGCCTCTTATCTCGCCTTGTATGATCGGCAGAGGATGCACTGGGCCAGATCTTACCCCGGGCCCAGATGGGATACGGATCGTCTTAATGTCTCGTCTAGCAGTTATTTCTCATTTTGACACATCGTAAAAGATAAACAAACAATGGAAGATGTTTAAGCCACCGCTAAGTGTTTACCTGGAAGTTGATTGTTATTGTTTGACATCAAGGCTGTGGCCAATACGAATTAATATTTTTACATTGAGCTAACTGCGCCCGGGGTAGAATGTGGACAAAGCATGGCTCTGCTAATAGTAAAAGCCGAAAAAAGAGATAAGACCATATTGCAAACATCAGCTAGCAAATAGGGGAGTTCTCCCTGAAACTAGAGGCGAGTTCTGGTAGTCGTTGTTGCGGACCCCCCCCCCCCCATTTCTTATCTGTGGCTGGTTCTGAACAGCATAAGCCTTTCCTCCATACATCCCTTATAGATTTGAGTGGCGCATTGTGAGCTAACGGTGACGCGCCATTAGAAAAATGAGTTAAAAAAATGCTAGAATTATTTCATTGTTATTCTATTTGATAATTTAAAATACAGTATAATAAAAAAAAGAACTTCTATTCATTAACTTACAATATCGTACGAAGCACAACATAGTTTATGTGCCATATTTCTCAAGACGCCTTTTTTTAGAATTGTCTCTTACACATATCCCCTAAGCGAATGTAGTGCAAAATGACCTTACGGTTGACGAGCCCCTAATCCATATTAACTAAACTAAAGAATACGATGTTAATACATTGAGACCTAAACTAACTCCACCATTAAGCTGAGTCAGCATCCGGAATGTGTCAGTGATTGGGTTTGTTGTGTATTGTTGTGTTGTGTATCTAGAGTCATTTCAGAAGTAAATGTGAGTTAAAATTGATTTAATTCAGAGTTAAGAGTTCAAGGTAGAGTTGTTAAAGTGCCTAACACAGTGTGGTAGTTGTATGCTGTAGCTATTATCATGATTTACTGAATTATTTACCAACAATTTACCTCTAATAATCTATATTATTACAGCAGAATGTACCAAACACAATGCCTCGCGCACTCGACTTGTTTCTCCGAGTTACATGAAGAAATAATATCATATGATAATGGCGACAAACTTACTTCTCATTTCTTATTCGAAGTAACTTGTTCAAGCAAATTTAATTCACATTAAATACTCATAATTTTTCTGGGCCTAGGGTAAGAATTGGCCCAGAGCATGGCTCTGCTAATCGGAAAAGGCGATTCAAGAGAAAAAGTCCACCCGCAAACATAAGCTAGTAAGAGGGGAGTTTATTACTACCCGAAACTAGAGGCGAGCTCTGGTAATCGTCGGCGGGGACACCTCCTAGTTCCCTTGAAAACCTGCATGACGACGATGACAATGTCACAACGAACGATGACAAAGACGATGACGACCGCGAAGTGAGAAACCCCCCTTCCTCCCCTTACCCGTGGCTGGTTCTGACGATCCATTCGACTAGAGTGGTGCATTTTGACCTAACAGTTGACGCGTACTTAATTCAAAGAAACAATCATTTAAATCTTTAAATTCTCTTTTTGTTTTCACTATTATCTCTTTTTTTTCTTTTATAAATTTAACCAAATGAAAACAAATAAACAACAAACTTGTAACGATATGATGAATTCGTTACATCAAGCGGCGTAACATGACCTGTCCGGTTGGATCGCCCTAGTTTCTCTCGTCGTCATAATACTGTCGCATATCTCCGTTCCCCTGCAACTATTACACGTTCAATGACAAAAATGACACAATTTTAGTGATGGTAATTTGATCTTTATTGACAACGGAACCGTAGTCTAGCACCAACATTCCATAAAGCTTCTGCTCATGTATTCATGTCATTATTAGGTAAAATACATTAAATTCTATTAAGAATACTATGAACTTGCGATGAAAAAGTCAATCTTGCAAACATCAGCTAGCAATTAGGGGAGTCATCACTGATACTAGAGGCGAGCTCTGGCAGTAGTCGTCGGGGACCTTTCTTCCTTCCCTTGACGACCTCCCCGACGACCACGACCATGACAACACGAACGATGACAAGGTCGATGCCGACCACGACGTGAGAACACGTTGCTGGTTCTGATCAGCATGGGACCCTCCTCCCCATATCCCCTGGGCTAGAGTGGCGCATTGTGACTTAACGGTTGACGTGTCCTTAATCCAAGTTTATCAATAAAACAAATCCATTCAATCTAAGTCTCCCAATTCTTGTCTTGTGTCAGGTGTCCACGGCTTCAGTTGATGTAGTCGCCAACCAAGTTCCGCGCTCAGACAACCAGACGTGAAAGGTTCGTTGATTTGTCCTGTCTCAAATTGTTTTAAAACATTTCTCAACACAGCGGAAACGTGACATAGAACAGGAAGTTTGTGATTAAGAGTCTTCTATCAAATGATAACAAGTGACAAACTATCTCAATTTCTCATCCAAACTTATTTATTTAACCAAATTTAATTGACAACAAACATAATTAATTTTTTATAAATTAAATTTTTTTTTTGCTTACAATAATTTCCATTATTTTATTTATTTTATAAACTCAGAAAACAATATTATCCCCCAAGAAGTCCCCCAATTTAATGAGGAAACAAATAAATCGCAATAAAAGTAATGTGGGTGATATTTATCTGACGGTTTTAAAAATTGAAATAAGTGTTGAATGAATGGTCAGTATGGCATTAGATCAACAATCATATTTTCATTCAGTATTGGCTTTTCCTTCCGAACTATCCGAAAATGTTCGATCTGTGTTAGAACAGCTGTCCTTCGTCGGCGCCCGGGGTAGATTTAGCACAGGACATGGCTTTAGAACGCGAGGAAAGAGACAAAGTCCATCGCAAACATATGTTAGTATGTAAGGTAGTATATAACTCACCGAAACTAGAGGCGAGCTCTGGCGGTCGTCGTCGGGGACACCACCCTCTTCCTTGAAGACCTCCTCGATGTCTACGATAATGACCCCACGAACGATGACGACCGCGACGTGAGAGTGCCCCTCCCTAACTCCCCATATCCCCGCATTATGACCTAATGGTTGACGCGCCATTTATCCAAATAAACCCCAAAAAATTTCATATTTAGGGTTAAAAGTGAGAAAATTTTTAGAAAGTCAACTCGGTTTTGCCACTTAAGTGTCGACAGGTGCAATGTTTGATTGTACAATAATTGTTAACATTGAGTTTTTTGCAAACAAATAATCTAACGAAAAGTGTCGATATTAATCTATTCTCTATTCTCAAATTGTTTTGAAACATTTCTTAATTCAGCGGAAGGTGTCATTGAACAGTAAGTTTGTAATTTAGTCGTCTATAGTATGATAACGGCGACAAACAATCTTAATTTTTCATTTAAACTAATTTATTCAATCAAATTTAATTGACAACAAACATATTTAATTTTTTATTCCAAAAAAAACTTTTCTTTCGCTATCACTATTATTTCCAATATTTTAATTTATTTTATAAACTAACAAAAAAAATAAGATCATCTATCACACTCATATTATTAACTTAACTAGGAAAACGCTAAAGTCCCGCCGCGTTGATGGATGAGCTTTTTTAAAGTTTTTAGTTTGCGTGGGATATCTTTACTTTTGCAAGTGCTTTGTTTTTCTGCCGACGCATTGTAGGTGATTGTTGTCAAGTTTCTATTGTTTCTTGTTAATTTGTTATTATTTAACGTAAACATCTTACATTAAAAGCTATATTTCTATGGATTCTGGCTAACTTTTTCAACATTTTCTTTCAAAAGGTACTACATCACCATAACCTTAATGTCCATGTATAATATAAACGTTGTAGCCCCACCCGTTTGGTCAGAATTGGCCCAAATGGCACGAAAATATCGCACAAAAAATAAAAAAAACTTATATTAAAAGCTTTATTTCTATAGATTCTGGCAAACTTTTTCAACTTTTTCTTTCAGAAAGCAATACATCACCATTACCTTAATGTCCATGTGAAATGCGAACGTTGTAGCCCCACACGTTTGGTCAAAATCGGCCCAAATGTCACGAAAATATCGCATTAAAAATCGAAAAAAATCGTAAAAGTACGATATTCATGAGAAATATTTCTTCGATTGTACCCAAAAATGTAGCAAGTCTAAGTTCAGAGAAAACGAAGGTCGTGTCAAATTTTCATCAAGATCGCATATGCCGTTTGCCCGGTAGAGAGCGAACAAACAGACGGAAAAACAAACAAAAAAAAACAAAAAAAAAACAACCGAGCTAAATTTTTTGGGGGGTCGGTGAAATTGAAGTCTTAGCTTCGCTCATCCATCTATATGCGGTCAAAATGAGTTAGCATTCTAGTTTCTGACGTCGTCGTCGGATCTTTGTCCTTCCGCGGTACTAGTATAGGCAAACCCATGACCTCCCAAAGAACCAAAGACGATGAAGACCGCGATGAGAGAACTCCCCCTTTCCTTCCTCTACCCGTGACTGGTTTCTGACCAGCATTATGTCCCCTAGGCTAGAGTGGCGCATTATGACCTTATGGTTGACGCGTCCTAAATCCACATAAATAAATTTAAAAAACGGGGTAGAATTGGCCCAAAGCATGGTTCTGCTAGTAAGGCAATTCAAGAAACAATGTGTGTGCTAACAATAGGGGAGTCCGGAGTATATCATTACCCGAAACAAAAGGCGAGCTCTAGAAATCTTAGTAGGGGACACCTCCTCTTTCCATTGACGACCTAGCTGTGACAATGACATAACGAACGATAGTGAAAACCTTGATGACCGCGACGTGAGATCTCCACCTTTTTTCCCCTTACCCGAGGCTGGTTCAGACTAGTATTGGTCCCTCCTCCCCATATTTCCCTAGGCCAGAGTGGCGCTTTATAACGGTTGAAGCGCCCTTCAAACAATAAAAACTAAATTTAAGTTGTAAATCTTTGTATAAAACCCAGGATTCTAGTCAGTCAGTAAGCTTATTGAGTTTACGTTTGATGGTAGTTTGGCTGCTTGTCCCTACCTTGCAACGTGGGACCTCCGGAGACATCAGGGTCATATAGGACACCGGAGACAGCTTTCTATATTCCTCATTGAAGTTATTTGTTTAACCAAATTTAAATCACATAAACACAATTTTATTACACATCTCTTCCTTTAATTTCGCTTTTACTTTTATATTTATTTCTTGTCGTATGTATAAACTTGAAAACAACATAATCATAAAAGAAGAATATTAACTATCTGGTAAAAACGCTTTAGTTTCTCACGTCGTCGTCAGTTATTGTATGGATTTAGAGATGAACGACTATTTGCAACATGGATGGTTCGAGTTGTCAAGTCCCCAAATTTAAATAGGAAACAAATAAATCGCAATGAAACTAATGTCCGTGATATTTGTCTGACGGTTTGAGTAATTGAAATAAGTGTTGAGTGAATGGTCAGTATGGCATTAGATCAACAATCTTATTTTCATTCAGTGTAAGATTTACCTTCCGAACTATTTGAAACTGTTCGATGTGGGTAAGAACAGCTGTCCTCCGTCTGGGCCCGGGGTAGATTTAGCCAGAGCATAGCTATAGAACGCGAGGAAAGAGACCATCTCGCAAACGTCAGCTAGTATGTAGGGGAGTGATCAGGCACCAAAACTAGAAGCGAGCTCTGGCAGTCGTCGTTGGGGACCCCTCCCCGATGTCGATGAAATTGACACCAAGAACGATGACGACCATTAGCCCGGGGTAGAATTGACCCAGAGCATGGCTCTGCTAATCGTAAAAGGCGATTCAAGAGAAAAAGTCCACCTCGCAAACATCAGCTGGAAAGAGCGGAGTATCTTACTCCCCGAAACTAGAGGCGAGCTCTGTCAATCGTCGTCGGGACCTTGCCCCCTTCCCTTGACGACCCCCCGGCGACGATGACAATGACACAACGAACGATGACAAAGACGATGACGACCGCGACGTGAGAAACCCCCCTTCTTCCCCTTACCCGTGGCTGGTACTGACCAGCATGGCCCCTCCTCCCCCCTTAGGCTAGAGTGTTGCATTATGACCTAACGGTTGACGCGCCCTTAACCTTAATCAACCCCGACATTTTTCATGTATAGTGTAAAAATGAAAAAAAATGGAAATAGCCACCTCGGTTTTGCCACTTAGGTGTCGACATGTTCAATGTTTGGTATTAGAATTAGTGTTAACATTGAGTTTTTTTTGCAAACAAATTATCGAACGAAAAGTGCCGATATTAATTCTATAATAATAAATAGCTTGAGCAAAGGATAGTCAATGTGCACATTTGTTTAAATCTCCATAAACCTTTTTAATGGTAACCTGATAATTTTATTATGTATTTTTACCTGCTTGTATGTAAAAAAGAGATTTAACCTGAAGCGTTTTGTCTCCAACTTTTTATAAATCCCACCGTTTTATTTTACGAATGTTTTGTGCAACTGCATAGTACGCCATTAAGTGTTGAGCTTGTAACGAAATGACGCGACCCTTAAGGTACATAATATATGTTAGTTTGTTTAAAACCATGGCCCACTCTGATGGAACTGGAACTAGAAGTCTATTCACTGACTAATAAACCTCGTCCTCCTGCCTCTCGACTCTCACGTAGAGAGGAGGTGGAATTGTCCAGAATTAGAATAGGCCACACACGCCTAACACACGGATATCTCTTAACCAGAGAAAAGGTTATTCCCATATGTGATACATGTGATGTACCTTTAACCGTACATCATATACTATAGCAGAATGTACTAAATATGATGCCTTGCACACGCAATGTGTTCTCTTACAATCATATTTTGATATTACATGCTTACATGCCTCAATGTATGCCCGTTGTTTTGCCAAGTATAATTAACATCCAAGATATTTAATTTTTTCTAAAAATTATATATTCCACACGACAGTTTTAGTGTAATCTTGTTCATTCTTTTTATTTGATATGAACTTAGATAGTAATAAAATAAAATAAATTAACCTTCAATATCACAGGCGACTCAATACAAGTGCCCTAGTTTCTTACGTTGTTTACCCAAGTTAAATAATATAATAAGCTAGGGAATATTATCCCGCGTATTTATTAGACTGCCAACTGCTCCACAACGTTCCCGTAAGGTCACACAACCTTTGTTATTATCAGGCAGTGCATAATTAACTAAGATGATATTGAATATCGTCACAAATATTAGGAGTTGCTTAAAAGAAGACGATTTGTTGAAGGGCTGAGGTAAATAGTGTTGATTTGTCTATGGTGGATTTAATTACGTAGATTACTGCAGGCCTGGCCTCGACAGAATGATTGGTAGGGCATAGCTAAACAGCTAGGCTACAAGGAAGGCTGGCAGTTTCTGCACTAGGGTGACTTGTCTCTCGAGTCATCTATGGCTGGGTCTAGCCAGCATAGGCCTTGTATCACTTTGAACTCTATTTAACCCCTTTCTTAACCTACCCATGGCTGGTTCTGTCCAGGACGCTAGTGGCTTCCCCATATTCCCTGGGCTAGCGTGGAGCAATATGACCAAATGATTGACGCACTCTTGGACCAAATAGACCAAGACTATTAATATAGCAGGTCTATAATGAATGATTTGTTTCTTCATGAACGATGACAAAGACCTACCCTCCCCTTACCCGTGGCTGGTTCTGACCAGCATGAAACTTACCAACCTATATCCCCAAGGTTATATAGTTAAATTTTGACCTAATGGTTGAGACGTCCTTCATACAATAAACTAAACACTTCTTCAATCTCTGTCTTGGTCTATAGGTAGGCCTTATCGTGAAAGCCAGAATCGGAACTGGAATGTAGACTTTACAGTCTCACGATTTATGTTGACCTACGTCTGCGTCTAGCCATCCTAGGTCTTTTGATAAACCACGCCTGAGCCCGGAGTAGAATAATTTGGCCCAGAGCATGGCCCTGCTAATCGTAGGCCTACAAGACGATTCAAGAGTTTACTTCGTAAACATCAGCTAGTAAGCAGGGAGTAAATTACTCCTCGAAACTTGAGGCGAGATCTCGTAACCGTCGTCGGGGAAACTTCCCCTTCCCTTGACGACCTCCCCGACGACGACGACAATGAACTGTGAAGCCCACACTGATGAAAACATCGTCCTCCTACGTCTCGACTCTCACGTAGAGAAGGGGTGGTATTGTCCATAATTAAAATAGGCCACACACGCCTAACTCACCTTCCCCTTTTTTTATTTAGTTTATAAATTAATTACATTAAATATCCTTTTTGAATTTGTTACCAAAATTATTGTGTTTTATTACATTGTGGTTGTATAATTAGTATTTCAAATATAACTTGAGCTGGTAGTTAATTATTTTATCTTCATCTATGTTAGTAGATTAATCTGGTTATCCTACTCTGTAAAACAGTTTTTAACTAAATACGATGGACGTTAATTAAATAAATATATTAAACTGAATGTGAATCATGTGATGTACATTTAACCGTTCATCTATCGATAGCAGAATGTACCAAATATGATGCCTTGCGCACGCAATTTGATCTCTCATAATCCTATGATAACTTCTATCATATGATAACGGCGACAAACTTTCTAAATTTTTCTTTCAAAGTTCTTTATTTCACAAAATGTAATTCACATCAAACACATTTAATTTTTATCTTAATCATTAATTTTTCTTTTGGGTGTACTATCACCACCATCAACTTCTCTCTTTTCATTATATACTTAAAGAAAACAATATAATCATCAAAAACATCATAAACTCACTTCATCAACTTCCAATATCACAGGCGGCGCAAAGTGACCTCACCGGTTGAAGCGCCCTAGATTCTCACGTCGTCGTGGATTCTTTGAATCGCAAGGGTTTGTTGGTGAAATCGTGAACAAAGAACCGCGAGTCATTCTGAGGTCATGTTCGGTTTCCATTGGGAGTCTTGGCGCCAACACAGACGGACGGACTAATAAAATATGCGCATAGGAGATATAATATGACGAGTGAACAATGCCGAAGACGATTGCGATCACGACGTGAGACCCCTCCCCTCCTACCCTACCCGTGGCTGGTTCTGACCAGCATGGGTCTTAATCCAAATAAACCAAAAACTCCCAGTCATACGATGAACTCGAAATAGACAACATTTCTTATCCGAAGTAATTTGTTCCACCAATTAAATTCACGTCACATATACTTTCCACATAAATATTTTGTCGGTTGTCATCACTTGCATGTCTATTATTATTTTATTTTATTATTTATTACATCTATGATCATTTAATCATTGATCATTCAAGGCTCTTCGCGGCACGAGATTTCCACAGATTATGAGTGTTTTAGCAAGATATTTGCGAGCGTCGACGCCGTTTCTTGTTGTAAATTTAAAAAAACAAGAATAAACAATGATAAATACCCAATAAACTTTCAATTCAATAACTAACAATATCACTGGTGGCGCAAAATGACCAAAGCGGTTGAAGCGCCCTAGTTTCTCACGTCCTCGTATTTGTTGTCGACTGGATGTATGTTATAAGATTTACTTAGTTGTTCTTCTTTGCAAATCAGTTTTTTAACTGAATCTGATAGACGGTAAATAAATAACCAAAAATGTCGGTTGTCACAAGCTTGTTTATTGAACGAGTGAGCGTAGCGATTGAACGAGTGAGCGTAGCGAACGTAGTGATTTCCATTCGACTTAAACGGCCCTTATTGTTTTTCTGCGTGCGTGTGTGTACGTTGAAAATCAGCCGAATCGCTGAACAGATTGCGCTGAAATTTTAAACGGACATCCGGTACGAGTTTATTGAGAACTGCTAACAAAATCAGCAAGATTCATTGCGATTTAAACCTACAAGAAATAATAAACTAAAAAATAGACTTCCAATGTTTAGAAATTATTTTAACGACAATGTTTTAGATTTTGAAAATATATTTTTGTTTGTTATTCGCCTGGCCGTGAAATGCCGTGCCCATGAAGGTCTGTCGAATGTTGGACGTCAAGGTACTCCCAAATTCCGCTCGTAGATTGAGTAAACCTTGCAATATTTTCACGTATTTCGTACTGGCTATGTTTACCATATAGTAGGCCCTATTGCCACAGATGATGGACTGCACTGCGTTATATGCATTTCAAAACATGTTTAATTATTTTTGAAATACAATCTAGAAATTACAAAATCTTTCCTGACCAGGGGATTGAACCCACTTCTTTCACATTTTGGCTACAAGGGCGCCTTAGCCAACTAGAATAGGGAAACGCCAAAGTCGTAGTTAGACGAGTGAGCGAGTCATGTGGTGAGTACCCGGGAACATTTGCATTTAAGTTTGATAATTATATTCGTATAAATAATAGTTTTTAAAGTTAAGTTGGTATACGGGGACGGGCGCGTCAACTGTAAGGTCATAATGCGCCTCTCTAGCCTATGATAGGCTAGGTAGGCCTAAGGTAGGGGGAAGAAAAGTAATGAAATCGGGTACTCCACACATGGCTCACTCACTCGTTTAACAACGACTTTGGCGTTTCCCTAGTTTAGAAATGATTGTCAGGGGAGGGGAGGGGGGGGGGGAAAGTGCACCTTCGTACGCCACCTCGTGCAGTGTCTGGGCTGTTAGTCTCTATGTTGTCTCTATGAACATGTTTTAAAACTCATTATCCACTTTAACACTCAGTGTTATAACGTCCGTGTTTTACCTACCCGAGCTGACCCGACCCGAGAACCCGAAGCTGTTTAGTACCCGAACCCGGCCCGACTGTCACAACCTCCACCCGCACAGTCCTAGAAATACACCAACTTAGTTTGTCCAGTCACAGAATTACTTACAAGCTTGCCAAAATTGAATTTAAAAGTTCGTATGTTTAGGCCTTCTAAGTAACTCATAAATTTTCCCTATTTAGCACCACCATAAGTAAGATTTATAAGCCTACCCTAACTAGACACCGTCGAAACTCAAGACGTAAAAGACGATGACCGTTAGCATTGCTCATGCTACTCTGTTTTTTTTAACCTTTTTTTTGGCCTGTCACCTTTCACCCCGGAAACCCCCCTATTAACCCCGGCAAATGGGGAAAATTAAAAAAAAAACTTTGTTTTTTGGTTTGGTTTTAAATATACTTTTTTAATTTCGGCCAGGCCCTTTTTTTTTTTTCACCGGAAAAAATTTTGGGGAAAAAAGGGGGCCCCGGTTTTTTTTTTTTTTTTTTTTTTTTTTTTTTTTTTTTTTTTTTTTTTTTTTTTTTTAAAAAAAAAAAAAAAAAAAAAAAAAAAAAAAAAAAAAAAAAAAAAAAAAAAAAGAAAAGTTTTTCCCGGGGGTAGTCGGTGGGGTTTTATTATTTAATTTAGGTTTCCCCAAAGGGGGCTGAGAAATTAATAAAATAAAATCCACACGGACTCCCCAAAAAACAACCCCTTTTCAATTTGGCACCACTTGCAAAGGCTGTCCTTTTGGGGCATTTACCTGGCACGGGGTTTGGGCCCTGTCGGGCCATGAATGTTTGGCTCAGGCAACCCCCCGACCTTTCCCACTCCCCTGGGGCGAGTTAAATTTTGGCTGATGGCGAGGGGTCCCTTTTAAATCAGGTTTTTTTATCCACCGCGCAACTGGGGAAAAAATTTTCAAATTTTTTCGCTTTATTTATAAATTAAATAAAATAAAAAAAATAGAAAATTTTCCAATTTCTTAAGGGCAAATTAATTGTTACTTTTTTCAAAAAAAGGCGGGTCAATCAAATTAGATGGGGCCAAATTAGTCAAACATAAAATTTAAAAAAACCCAATAAATAGGGGTTGAAAAACACAAAATAGGGCATTCTAATACGGGACTTTTCCCGCTTTGATTGGGACCCGAGATTTTATCTGTCGGATAAGGATGGTCCCCGGGATCCACCCCTTCAACAAAACTACAGAAATTTTGTCTGTCGATACAAACTGGTGTAGTGGGAAGGGCTACATGAAAAAATTTAATTTTTAAAATTTTTGGGGTAAACCCTTTCGGGGCTGGTTGTGGGGTCCAAAGGCATTGTTTTTGGGCCAAAGAAGCTTTTGCTTCCCCAGTTTAAAATTTGGGGCCCTTTTAAAAGGGGAAAACCCAAAATTTCTAGAGGAGTAAAAAAATTTAAATTTATCAAACGGAGAGAAATTTGGGGGTTTTTCCCCAAAATTTAAAATTTCTGCTAAAAAAATTTAAAAATTTATAACCCAAAATATATTACGGGTGGCATTTGTAAATTCCCGGGGTTTCATTTTAAAAAAAATTTTTAAAATTTCTGTGGGATAAAATAGCAAGGGTTCAAAGGGGCTATTTTAGTTTAAATTTGCGGGTATTAATAATATTAATTCACAGTACGACTAGGGTTTAGGCTAATACTTTTGCAAACCTATGTCTTTTATGGGCCAAAATAAAAAAAAAAAATTTTAAAAAATTTTTAAATTGGGGTTTATTTGAAGAAAATCAAATAAATTAAAAGGGAAAAAACCAGTTTTTTAAAAAATACCCAAAATTTTATGACGCTATATCAAGAAATATTTCAAACTTGGGCCCTAGGTGGGCCCCAAAAATTCAGTTTATGTAGGGGCTATGATCGTCGGGGGCACCCAAAAATAGCCCATTGAATAAAATTTTTCCCTTTGGGGCAAATATTCCTAAAAAAAAAAAAAGAACCTATTAAAATTTTTTATGGTCCAATCTGCAGGGGCATGCAGGCCTAGACAAAATTTTGGCGTAAAGGGAAAAAAAACAAGAAAGCAATTTTTTTTTAAATAATGAAAAATTTTATTTTTTGTGTTTGCGATTTGCGGCAATCATTTTTTTTAAGGGATGCGAACGATAATCAAAAAATTTGGAAATTTTAATTTTGAAAAAAACGATAGTCAAAATTCTTTTTTCGATAATCAAAATATAAAATTTTTTAAATTTGGTGGCACGAACCAAACTCAAAACGGACAGAGATTATATTATCTCACTTTGTGCCAGGGCACGGGTTGGGCTGAATATGGTGTAAAAATCAAGATTTATGTTTGAAAAGGGGCCTTCCAGTCCTTTAAGGGGGAAAGGAAACCCATGAATCGAAGACAGCAAGGCAGCAAAGGGAAAACCGAATTGTATTTTTTTTAAATTTTTCGCTTGCCACATTTGAGGTTCCAGTTATGGGAAATCGGAAAAAAAGGCTTTGTGATTTTTCGTTTTGGGATAATGAAATGACAATTTGGGTGGGTACCTTTTTTGTTTAAATCGATAAGAAAAAAAATTATCGATTGGAAATCCCTAAAATTTTATATGCAATTACAGTTTAACAATTGGTTTTTTTATTTTTAACCCAAAAGGGGATCAACACACATATTATTTCCGGATGGGGTTCCCTTCTTTCCAAATTTCTAAACAAAGAAAACAAATTATTAGAGTGGGTTAATGGGAGGGCATGAGCCCAAAAAGAAAAATACATACTTATAGGCCTGGGCCTAAAAGCAAAAAGGGGCAAAGGAAGGGGTTGGGAACAAATATTGCAAAAAAAACAATTTTTTTTTGATACCATTTGGAAAAAACAAAAAAATTTCATTTTTTTACAAAGGGCTAATTTTTTCCCAGGGAAAACAATATAATTCATTCACAATGTCCTTTAAAATCTCAGGTGTTGAAAAGGGAAAAACTTTTAGTCCAAATAATAACCTAAAGTAACCCCGCTTGAAAAAGGCAATGAACCATTTTTGGTAGGGAAAAATTTTTGTGATCTGTAAAACCCCATTTGGATGTTTTAAATTTTCACCGGTTTTTAAAAAGATTTTAAAAATGGGGCTAAATCAAACACTTGCGGGAAAAGAAAAAATTTCATTTTTGTTTTTTAAAATTTTTGGTCCCACAAAAAATTTAATTTACTTTTTGTAAAAGAATTTCACAATTGAGTTTTTAAAATTTGAAAGTTGGAGAAAAAAAAGGACAAAAAAAAATAATAAAAATAAAACGTCACCCCGGGGGGTTAGTTTTCTCGGGCCCTTCCATCCCCCGCGATTATCAGGTGGGGTTCTCCGTATTTCGCTTTGGTCGCCCTCGTAATTTTTCACGTCTGTGTTTTGCCCCAAAATATCGAAAGGGACGGAAGAAGTTCCCAACAATTTCGCCCTTTAAAAAATTTTTACCCTACTAAAAATTATTTCCCATAACATAATACGTTTTTTTTAAAATTTAGCCCTAATATGTCATGTAGGACTCAAAGATCAAAAAAACCCATTTAAAGAAATTTTCGGACAATCACAGTCAGGCGGGTCAGGCCAAAACGCTATAAAAAATCAGTTATATAAACCTAAAGGTGGTAGACTCAAAATTTAAAAAATTTTATTTTTTTATTTTATTTCCCCAAAACCACTAGGGCCTTTAGACCCCTTAGGCCTACCGATATAAAAAAAAATTTTTCACCCAATTTGAAACTCCCAGGAAAATTTACCGTTTTTCCCCACTTCATTGAGTGGGGCCTTAACCTGTAAATTTTAATATCATTTTTAAAAAGCATTGGGGGGGGAAAAAAATTTTCAAAACAATAAGAGTCATTGTTCATATATCGTAAGCCCAAATGGGAGGGGCACGAGTTACCCAAAACCCCCGGAAAATCTTTTTTTTTTGGGAGGAAATTTTACAGGTTTTTGGGTTTTGGGCCAAAAATTTAAAGGGAACTCAAAGGGTTTCTCTGATACCCTAAATTTTAAAAAAATTTTAAAAAAAAATTCGAAAAAAACCTACTATTAAATCTTCAATTTTGGGGTTGAATTGTGTGGGCTTGAAGGGAAGAAAATTTTTTCCCAAAATGATAGGGCATGTTAAAAGGAATCACTCTTAGCGTTTAAAATTTAACAGGGGCCCTGGGCCCTGCGATTACAAAAACCCCGGGGTAGGACCTAAAATTATACTTTTGAACCGAATGTAAAAATTTGAAAATAAATTTCAGGGGGGCCTAAAGGCCCCAAAAACCTTTTGGTTTTTTGTTTTTTGGGTCGGGTTATCAAGTATCAACAATGCCCTTTACAAAAAATAGGGTGTAGGCCCTTTTTGGGAACTTTTTTTGGGGGGGGGGGGGGGGGGGGGGGGGGGGTAAAAAAAAATAATCTTTCTTTCAAAAAAATTTAGTTAAAATACATTTTTTTGATGTATTAAAAAAAAAACAAAAAACTTAAAACTTTAACATTTCTTTTTTAAAAGGGGAAAAAAAACGGGAAAGGTTTTCCCAAAAACCAGAAAAAGAAAAAACGTTTGGGCCCCACCCAACATATTTTTTAAAACCTAGCGAAAATTTACTTTTTGCGATCCCCTTAAACCTAACCGTGGATTTCAACTTAAAATTTTTTAAAAAAATCCCTTTTAAAAGGGGTTTTAAACCCACTCAGTAAATGGGGCCTTAGGAAACGATTTTCAGTGGGGAAAAGTAACCAAAGCGGACCAAGCCCAAACCCTGAAGCCCAACCCCCCAACAAAACGAGTGAGCGATAACCAACCAAAGATTGATTTTTTAAAGGGAAAATTTAGGCTAGCAATCAGGGGTATGGGGGGGGTTGGAACACCCGGGCGGTTTCAAGCCAAAAATCAACAAAGGGCGGTTTCAAAACAATTTCCCAAAATTTATTGGGGCCCCTTAATGGGGCCTTTTCTAGGTTGGGCTCCAAAAGCACCATTTAAAAATTTTTCCAAAGGGACAAGAAGTGAGGGAAACTCAAGCCCAAATCAAAAAGGTTCAAAAACCCTTTTTACTTTCGCAGGAACGAACGTTAAATAACACTCGGTAAAAAATTGGGGAATGGGGGTTAAGGCCCAAAGTTTAAAATTTTATTTAGCCTACCGGAAATTCTTACGTAGGCCTACCGGGTGTTACGAAAGAAATCCAGGGGGCCAATAAATAAAACATGGGCCCTACCCAAATTTTAGTGCGTTCCGTTAGACCGGGTTATTTTACCGGAAAGGGAGGGTTTTTATGCGGGTTTGGCCCGGAAAAAACGTGAGTAAATTTTTTTTTATTTTTCCCCAGGGGATTTGGAAAACCGGGTTTGGGAATTTCAACTCGTGTAAAAACTCAGATTTAAATCACCGTCCCCTTTGACAAGGGCCGCCAAACACTGCTACCAGCTGTTTGCAAGAAAACGAAAAAACAAACAAACATACCCCGGTAAAAAACCTTAAATAATGGGCATGTGTAATATTGCGGTTTTTTGATTAAAGACAAGGTATTTTTTAACATTTTTTGGTAGATTTTTGGGAAAAATTAATAGATTCATGGGGGGCCAAACCCCCTATCCAATAATAAATAAAAACTTTTCGGGTTTTATTTTTGCCACTGTTTTGAGTTGTTTAACAAAGGGGGGATCAGTAAAACCCCGAAGTGAAAACGCAAGCGATTTTTTGACGTCTTTTTAACTCACTTTCGAAACGTTTAATTTAAAAAAACCCAAAGGTTTTACCGCTGGAGGGAAACTAAACCCAGTACCCCGGGCATGTGAAGGAGCGTTCCTTTAAATTTGTGGCCCACGCTGGGGCCTAGCAAATTCTTTGGGGGTTTAACCTGGGGCCATGGCAGGGGGTTTTGGCGCAGCCCCGGTTCCCCCCTTGTACCAGCAGGTTAACAAAAATCAAGGCCTTTAGGCTAGGCTACCCCAGCTTTTTGGCCCTGGGCCCAGGCTTCATGAAAAGGGTTCTTTAAGGCCTGGGGCTGGTTTTTGGCCAAGGGGCCTTTGCCTAGGAGAAAAACATTGTTAGGCCTAGGGCCTTACCTAATACTCCAGCAAAAATTTGGGCCCCCTAGGTTTACCGGGGCCCAATAGAAAATAAACCCAACGACTTGCCATGCACGACTCAACATCTTTGGTGGTTGGGGCCTGGGGCTGGGCCCTTGACTTATAGGTTTGGGCCCTTTTTTGTCTAGCTTGGGGTAGGCTTGGGCCCCCCCAAGGCCTAAATGACTTGGGGCCCTTAGCCCATTTTTCATGGCATTGGCAGGCCTTATTTTTAAAACAAATTTAAAAAAAATATGAATTCCTTTTCCGGCGTAGGGCTAGACCACAATAAAAAGGGCTTGTACCCTAGCTACCCCCCTTAGGTAAAAGGGCTTAGGGGGCCGGGGGCTTCCCTAGGCCCTTAGGGCGAATTTGGGGAAAACCCATTGGGCAACCTTTTTGGGGGTTCGGCCTAGGGTAATTTACCAATAAAAACAAATTTGGTGAAAATTTTTTAATTTTTTATTTACATGGTGAAATGTTTCGATCTTTTCAAAAGCACTTTTCCCTTTTGCATACGAGTTTTTTTTTGGTGTTCAAGTTTGGGTGAATTTTGTTGTGATGTTGTGTCAGCCGCCCAATCCCAACGTTATAACTTAACATTTTTTTTTTTTCCCCCGCAAAAATTTATTTACATGGGTTTTAAAAATCTTTTTAAAGTTCGATATCTAAAAACATATAATAAAAAATATAGGTGGTCTGGTGGGTAGAAATCAAATTTTTTCGAACGGGGAAAGGGAAAGGGATTTTTTTCCTACATTTAAAGTTTCATTCATCTTTTTAGTTTAGGGAAAATGGTATCCTGGGGACGTATATTCCCAACCTTTTATTCAAATTTTTAATTTAAAGGGTCAACCCACAAATTTTAGACGAACGAATGGGAAATTTAATTAAATACAATTAAATAAATAATAAATAGCTTTTTTGGAAATTTTTTTTTAAAAAATTCAATTAATATAAACGAACGTGGGTTCTGGGCTGGGCGACCCTTTTATCTAAAATAAATAAAAAAAATTGGGTTTGAAAATTTTTATCGCCGGGGCAAAGCAATTTTTTAATTTTTTTTTTAATCTTTTTTCTTTTTTATAAGTTTTTTTTTTACTTAAAATTTGTTGGGGTTAAGGCTGGCAGACCCCTTGTGCTTGAGAACATATTTTCCCTTTTTCGGGAAAACATTTCAAATACTGAAGGCCGATGCAACGAGAAGGGGGAAAGCCGCTAACGATAAGGGTTTTTCGAGGGCAAAAACCCCCGGTGAAGAAAAGCCGACGGGAAACATCAAATAATAAGTGTGTTGATTATAAATTTTTTTTTTTGTTATTCCGCGCAGTTTATTTTAAAAATTATTTTTAAAATTACTCGCGTATAAACCTCCAAAATTTAGTGATTTTAAAAAATTTTTGGACATGCACTCTTTATTCCCCTTTGGGTTCCGGAACTTTGGGAAGGGGAAAAGTTTTCAAAAGTTAAAAATTGGGGATGGTTTTCCCCTGGTTTGTTTTTCCCGGGGAACGGGAAACCGACCGGCAACCGGGGAAGGGGTTTTTTTTGTGGGTTGTGTCGTAAGTTAACATGTGATTTAACTTTTTCCCGGGTTTTTCTCGGTTTTTTCGTTCCCGGGGTTTTGTTCCCGGGGAAATTTTGGGGGGGCCCGGGCCCTTTTAGTCTGAAAGTGGGAAAAATAAAAAGAAAAAGAAAATTGTAAAATTTTGGTTTTATAAATCATTAAAAACTGGAAACAAACGAACACCCCTTTTGAAAGTTATTGGGTACGGTTTTCTTTACGCTTTTAAAAGGCTCCAATTTTTCGATTTAAATTCCACATGTTCTTTATTTATTTTTTTTTTATAAAATTGCTTGGAAACCCCGGGAAAGGGATTTAAGGGGTAAAAACGGACAGTACCCCAAAAATTTTTGGGTTTTCTGGGGGGAAAAAATGTGGGTTTCCCCCACCGGGTCCACACGGCCAAAAGAAAGGTTTGTGTTTGGGAAAATTTTGAGTTTCCGGTCCCCTTTTTGGGAAAAGGGGATGGGTTTAAAGCCAACAAATTGCCCCCCCCACAAACCTGCCCACACATCACCCCCTTTTGGAATCCCACCCCCTTACCAAAAAAGGGCCCCGGGGGGTTAACCCCCACCCCCCAAATCCTCCCACAGGGGCCCATACTTGCCCAAACCGCACCCCACCCCTTTCCAAAATATGGGACCCCCACCCCATTTGTTTGCTGGGCATTACTGGGATTTCTTTTTTACATTTATTTTTTTGCCCGTGTAGGGGTTTTCATAAGTATTTTAAATCTTCTTTACCAAATCAGGGAGTCAGTTCAATTCTATTGATCAATTTGGAATTTTAAACCTTTTGCCCCGGAAGTTCTAGCCCACACGTAGTTTTGGCGGATTGGCCCCCCCTTTTCGATTTTGGGCGTGGTTTGACGGGCGTATGACCTTTGTGATTTTAATATCCCTTGGGATGACATACCCCGGAAATTTAGTTTTGGGGAAACCCGCCAAAAACCAAATTGGGATTTTTGTTGTTGTGTTTATCATCCCAAAAATCGCCTTTATTTTAAAATTTCTAGAGGCGTTTTTAAACAACAACAAACAACTTATTTTTTTTTAGGTTTCAATCGAAAAAATATTTTCTCAGAATTTATGTTACTTTTAAAAGAAATTTTTTTCGATTTTTTTGTGGGGGATTTTTTGGGGGAAAAAGTTCTCCGCAAAATTCGGGGTTGCCCCATTTATTGCTTTTTTCGGTTTAAAAAAAAAACCCCGGGAAAAGGGAAAAGTGCCCGTTTTTGATTTTCACCCCCACCCAGGGTTTTTTTTTCGGGTACCCCCCCCAAAAAATGGCCTAAACGTGGGCCGACGAATGTTTTTTTCTTAAAGAAGGGTGTTTTACCTGAAAGACTCGTTTTCCCTAAATCGTTGCGATAAAACGGTGCGGTGTGGTTTAAAGGGGGGGGGGGGGTTTTTTATTTTAAAATACACATTGTTTTCCCGAAATTTTATACGCCCCAAAAGTAATTTTTACGTTTTTTTTAAACACAGGGGTTACAGGGGTTTCGAGTTTATTTTTGGGTTTGGGGGGGGAGTTTACGAACCCTTTTAAAACGGGGAGATTTGGGGTTTAAGCGATGCTAAAAACGGTGTGAATTTTGGTTTTTAGTTTAAACGCCAAAAAATCTTTTCTTTTTTTATAAAAAAAGTGGGAAATTTTTTTCATACCTATTGGGGAAAATTTTTCTAAAAATTTTTAAATTTGGTGGTTGGGGAATTTGGGGAAACCTTTAGGGTTTTGGTGTAAAAAAAAAAAGATTTCGCAAAAAAGTGCTGAAATTTTAAAAATGGAAAGCACATATTCAAAAAATTTTTTTCTTATAAGCGGGTACTGGCCTTTTAAACCAGGGGGATATGGACCAAAACGGTGTAAACCCATGTCGGTTTTAAAAACCGGTTCCCCATCGAAACCGAAGGGGGTTAATGCCTTGGGGCGGGGCCCGGGTTTGAAATCGGTGAAAAACCCCAGGCTCTGAAACTCTCGATACCCCTGGGTTGGGGCAGATGGAGGGGTTTGAGAGCTAGGGTAACGGCTTGGGGGGGTTTCGGCGGCTGCCGGGGGTCCGGGTAGTGGGGAACCTATATGGGCTTCAAGACCCCTGGTTTTGGAAAGGAACTTAAGGGGTTGGTTCCCCCTTGGGACTTTTCGAAAGTAGTAGGCTAAAGTGGGCCCGGGGGTTTTCCCGGGTTTCCCCCCTCCCTTTTTTGTTCATATCTTTTCCCACTCAACTCGTTGTTGTTTTGGGGTTTTGTTGAGAAAGTAACAAAAACACAATTTAAAAAAGTTGGGGGTTCCCCGTCACGATCTCATTGGGCAACGTGAAAATAAACCGATCTCAAATTTCCAGGGTGGGCCCATTTCAATAATTTTTGCCAGGGATGTCGTTGTCGATTTCCCCTTTTTTAAAAGGGGGATTTAGGGGGCCGGTTTTTGGGGGGGGATAGGGAGACCCCCCCCCCTTCCCGAAAACGATTAATTCTTTTTATAGTTTGTTTTAAAACTAGGGGAAAAAGCTTAAGTCCCGCCGGGTTTGGGTTTGGGTTTCGCGTATATGGTGCATTTAGATGCCAGTGTTACGGGGGATTTTCGGGTTTTTCTGTGGGAAAAAATCATTCCCTTTAATTCCCAAGATTTTTTAAAATTTAAATTAAATTAATAAACAATTAAATTAATTTTTTTAATTTAAATAAAATAAAAAAAAAATTAACTTAAATTTTTTTTAAATTAAACGTAATTTTTTAAAAAAAAAAAAATCGTTAAAAATTTCAAATTTTTATAAGAAATAAAATTCGATTGCGTCAAATTTAACACGAATATATTAAATTTACCACAATTTAAAGGGTTTTGTGATTAAAAAACATTACAATAAGATAAAGCATTTTGGGGGTTTTATAAGTAAAGGTTTTTTTTAGAAAAAAAAAAAAACCCGTAAAATTTTGATTTTATGGAAATAATTTTTTGATTACGCTTAAAATTTTACACAAAAACTTTAAATTTATAAAATTAAATTCTGTAAAAAAATTACAAAACGGAAAAAAGCATGAGGGGTTATAAGTTTGAAGAAATTTTTTAAAAAACGAAAAAAATTTGTTAAAAATTTTCGTTTTTAGGGGAAAAAAAATTTTCCCCCTTGCGCTCAAAAACGTTTTTCAGTTCTAAGTTTTAGAGAAAAACAAAGGTCTCCATAAAATTTCATTTTGGGAATCGGGGTTTTCGGTTTTTCCGGAATCGTGTTAAAAAAACACACAAAAATACAGAAAAAAAAGAAAAAAAAAAAAAAAAAAAACATTCCCGGGTTTTTTTCCTCCAGGGGTATGAAAGGAATCTTCCGGGTTTGGTCGTTTCGCTCGCTAAAGCTTCATCCAATTTTAAAACAAAACACTATTTTCTAATGGGTCTCAATTTAATTTCGTTTAATTTGATTTTTTGATTATTTTTAAAAGGGTTTTAAGGGGTTTTTTCACATCCCTGTAAGGGGTGAAAAAACACAAAAAAACCCTTTTTTTAACTTTGGAATTAAAAAACGATCGATTATTTTCACATGATTCCTTTTCCCAAAAGGGTTTTTGGACAAAAATAACCGATAGGCCCTTTTTGAAAGTGATATACAAAAGGGTTATGTTCCTTTTTTGAACCCTTTTAAAAATTTTCCTTTTCAAAGTTTTGGGATAATTTTTCTCTCTCTTATAAATTTTTTTCCAAACGCGGGTTAAGGAAAAATGTTACCCAAAAAAAAAGATAACAAAATAAAGGCAATACAAAATTTTCAATGATTATAAAATTTTTTTGTGTTTTTAAAAAAGGTGATAAAGTGCTTTTCCGCGCTTAAACCAACCTTTAACCCCCCCTCTTTTCATAGGGGGGTATGGTTGCCGGGCTCTCCCCCCCCTCCTTTTTTTAGTCTCACCACTTCGAAAGGTATATATTATTTTTTGAAGTAAATTTTTTTGTATTGAATGAGATAAATATTTTAGAATTCCCGGGCCTATAAAAAAAACTTTTTTACGTAAAGGGCTAAAGGAAATGTTTCCTTTTTAGGACATTGGGGATAATACCACCACCTTTGTTCAAGTACTTTTTTGGGCATGGGTTTAAAACTTTCACGTTATTTAAAAATCCATGGAACTAATTTTTTTGTGTTGACTAAAAAAAGTGTGGGCAAGCTTTAAAAATTAATTTTTCCTTGATGAAAACACCCAAAGCACCTTGAAATTTAAAACAATGTTCTCCACAGAGGCCACGGGGGAAAAGTTTGGGGGATTTTCCAGGTAAATATAAGTAGGTTTAAATAAGGGGGCATATTTTTAAAAACAGACTAGTCTTTTTCCCAAAAACAAATTTGTCATGTTTTTTTATGATCATATACAAATTTGCGAAGGGTTATAGAGAGTCTGTGTGGGGGTTTGTTGGGGTTTGGTTAGCGTAAACTGGGATCCAACGGGAGAAGGTCCCGGGTTCGTTCCCGTTTAATGTTTTGATGTTTTTTACTTTTCCCGTTTTTCTAAGGGGCTAGGGGGTTTGGGGGAAAGGTGGGCTTTAGGGGCCGTCCCAGGAAACGAAGCACATAAAACTATTCAGGTTGTTCTGAACCCGGGCTTGTTTTATTCTGGGCCCTTTTACCCCGGGGGGTTTGCACTGTCCCTTTTCCATGATCGTTATTTTTTTCCTTTTTAAAAATATCATCTTTGGTTTTGGGTTTTCGCTCAATTTTCGATGCCTCGGGACCTTTAAAGGTTGGGTTTTGGGGCTTGATTTTTCTGTTCCCCCACTGAAAAATAGTTTTTATTTACTTAGGGGGTTTGACTCTAAATCCCCAAATTTTTTATTTATTTTATTTTTTAAATAGTATATAAAAGTGAGCGTGGTGGGGGGTTTCCGGGGAAGAATACAAAATTAAAAATATTTGTTTGTTTCCCAGGTTTCAAATCTCGTTGTTTTTGGGAGGTTCCCAATTTCAAAGAGGGGGAACAAAAATGTTCATCCGGGTTTTTGACGGACGGGAAAAAGCAAAAAAATGATACATACTTTGGGTGGGGAAGGGTTCGCCGGGTATAAAAGGAAACATGTGTTCGGAAAAAAAAGGGAAATAATTGGCGATGTCGCTGAATTTTTGGGAGAGGGCCTTTTCCCCTTTTTAAATAATTATAAACATACTAAACTCCCCTGCAATCGAAATGGAGGGTTCAGCCGCCATTAATTTGGGAAAAAGGGGGGCCAAAAAAAGTTGGTTATCGGAAAAAAAAATTCCAAATTTTTTGGAGATAGACAAAAATGTTGCAATTTCAAAAAAAATTCCCCATTTTAAAATTTCCCTACAAAAAGTGTATTCTATTTTTTTGGTTGGGAAAAGGTTTTCGTTTAAAAAATCTGGTTTTTTAAGTTGGGGGTATTGGGTACCAGTTGATTTCCCAATTTTTTTCGCCCAGCATCAAACAATTATTCCCGGTTTAAACCCCCCCCCCAAAATCGACTTTAAATAAAAAAGGATTTTTTTACGGGGGTCACAAAGGGTTTCTTTGTTTTTTTAAAAAATTAAAGGGCTGCGAAATCGGATTTTGCATTTACCTGGAATTTGGGGTTTTTTCCAAATTTGACATTTCCTCAAAAATGCCACATTTGACGTCCATTATTAAGGGACTAAATAGGCCCCTTTTGGAGGGGAAAAAAAAATTCTTTTTTAGCCCCAAAATTTAAGTGACTTTAAAAAAAGATGAGATAACAACCAAAATTTTTAAAACCAATAGGCTGATAATTCTTTAAAGTCCCACCCCCAAACAAAGGAATGATGTAACAAAAATAGTGGGAAAAACGCGGGGGAAAACAGTTTTTAATTGAGAATTTTTTAGGAAAAAGGCAGCCATATTGGATTTAAACTTTTTTTGTAATCGGACCTTATTTAAATTATTGGGAATGTGCATAAAAAATAATTTTTCCTCCAAAAAGGGAATTTAGTGGGTTAATAAGGGACAGTCAAAAAAATATGGCATTTTTTGGGGAAATGGCCCAAAAATGGAAAAAAACCCCAAAAAACCCATAAAGGGGAAAATCCGATTTTGGGGAGGGGGCCGATTTTTTTTAAAATTTAAAGAAAGCTTTCATGAACCCCCTACAAAAACCTCTTGTATTTTAAAATCGAAAACTTGGATTTAACCGGGCATTGTTTGATGCTAGGGGTTTAAAAATTTTGGAAATTTTGCTGGTACTCCAATAAAGGGGGAACACTTTGGAAAACGCTTAAAATCCCGCCGCGTTTTTGGGGTGAGCGTTATGGTGCATTGACTGCCATGGTTACGCGGAATTTTTTTTGTTGTTCGTGAATAAAAACATTTTTTAGTTGAAGGGTTTATTAAAATTAAAAATTTTAAATTTTTTTAAAAAATTAACTTATTTTTTTAAAAAATTTAAAATTAAATAAAAAAAAAACTTAAAATTTTTTTTAAAACCGTAATTTTTTAAAAAAGGGAAAAAAAGTAAAAATTGGGAATTTTTTATAAAAAAATTTTTCGAAATTTCGCTCAAATTTTCACGAAATATTAGTTTTATGAAATTTTAAAGGGTTTTGTAAAAAAAACATTTTCAATCGGATAAAACAGTAGGTGTTTTAAGGGCAAAAAAATTTTGTAAAAAAAAGAAAAAAAAAAAGGGAAAAATTGATTTTCATGGAAATTTTTTCCCATTACGCCAAACTTCAAAAGGGAAAATCTTAATTTATAAAAAAAGGGTTCTCTGTAAAATAAATTTCAATTGGATCAAGCATGTTGGGGTTTTTTAAGTCGAAGAAATTTTTAAAAAAAACGTAAAAAACGTAAAAAATTGCGTTTTTTTTTAGAAAAAAAAAACCCGATTGGGGTTTAAAAAGGTGGCAGTTCTAAGTTTTTAGAGGGTTTTGGGAAAGGGTCCATAAAAAAAACATCGGCCCTTTGGGGTATCGGTTTTTGGGGCCGGAAAACTGTTAACAAACCCCACCCAAAAAATAAAAAAGAAAAAGAAAGAAAGGAAAAAAAAGAAAAAATTCCGGGTTTTTGGTTTTTTGTTTTTGAAAGGGGAAACTTCGCTTCGCCGCTTTCCGCTCGCTACGCCCCAAACCCAAAAAACCACCGGGTTTTTTGACGTAAAACCCTTTTCCCCCCACCAAAACACTAAGAGACAAACCCTTTTTTTAGGGGAATTTAATTTTTAAAATTTTTTTTGGCCCTTGGAAAAATTTTTTCATCTTAACCAATGGGGTTATGGGAAGAAGTTTTAAAAATGTAAAATTTAAAGGGGGGTTTCCGATGCGTTTTTTAAAATTTAAACACTAAAAAAATTGGGTTTTAAAGTTTAAAAAAAAGGTTTTTTCTATAAGAAACTGTGTTTTAAAATGCTAATTTTCAAAAAACCGGGCCCTGGCAAACCCCATAACGCGCTCGATTGGTGTGGCTTTTAGAGGTAGTGGGCTTTTCTTGGTTGAAGGGTTCCAAATTCCAATACGCAGTCCTTCCCCTACCAAGGGGAGGGAAAATTAGGGGTTCAAGGAAGGGGAGAGGTTAAAAATTTTAAATTTAAACCCGAAGTCTCTGATTCTAATAGGTAAATGGGGTAATTAACAAATACTTCAGGGGATTCGATGATAACGGTACAAACCCTACCCAAATTAAATTTCCCGGGAAACCCCTGTGGGGCGAAAACCACCCCAGGATTTTCAAGTATAGGGTTTTTCGATTCCGGGGGGGCCGGGTTGCAAAAAAAGGGGCCTAAAAGTAAAAAAAAAATAACTAAAAAATTCAAAAAAGTTTAATTTTATAACCCCCGTTTAAGCCCGAACCAAACTGGTATACCTAAACCAGTGATAAAATGTTTTAGGACATGCACATCTTGATTCCCATTGGTTCCGGTAACGTAGGGAACGGGAACGTTACGGAAAGTTAAAACTTGGTGATGTTCCCGTTGTCGTTGCCGGGATACGGGAACGACCGGCAACGGGAAGCTTTATTGTGCATCGTGTCGTAAGTTAACATGTGATTCAACTTTCTTCCCGTTCTCGTTGTCGTTCCCGTTGTCGTTCCCGGGCAATTGTGCACCGGCCTTGAGTCTGAAAGTGGAAAAATAAATAAGACAGAAAATATGTAAAATTATTGGTTATATAAGTCATAATACAATGGAACAAGACGAACATCCTTCGTGAATGTTATGATACGGTAGCTTTACGCTTTTAAAGGCTCCATTGCGATTAATTTCACATGTTTCATTTATTTTATTTATTTTATAAAATTGCTTGGACCGCATGGGATAAGTGAGTAAAACGGTACAGTACCCATATGGTTTTGCTGTGGGAAAGATGTGGGTTTCCCACACCTGCTCCACACGCAATAGAAATGTTATGTGGAATATAGCAGTACCGGTCCCGTGTGGGAAAGGTATGGGTAAAGCCCACACTATCTGCCCACACCTGCCCACACATCACCCGTATGGAATCCACACGTACAAAAGCCAGGTTACCCACACCCCACATCCATCCCACAGTGCCCATACTTGCCCATGCCGCACCCACACTGTTCCAGTATGGGACACACCACATTGTGTTTGCTGGGACATTACTGTATTTTCTTTTTTTCATTCATTTTTATGCCCGTGTAGTGTACATAAGTATTGAAATCTTCTTTACCACTCAGCAGTCAGTATCAATCTATTGATCAATTGTATCAGCCTCTTGCACCGGAAGTTCTAGCCACACGCTAGTCCGCGGATGCCCATACGATTAGGGCGCTGGTATGAAGCGTATGACCTTTGTGATTTTAATATCCCTTGGTATGACACTACAAGGAAGTGAGTTCGAATCCAGCCAAAGACATGGGATTTTTGTTGTTGTCGTTTATCATCATAATATCGCCTCATTGCATTACTAGAGGCGTTAAACAACAAAAATCAAGTTATTGTTTTTAGGTACAATCGAAGAAATATTTCTCATGAATATTGTACTTTTAAGATTTTTTTCGATTTTTAGTGCGATATTTGGGGAAACAGTTCTCGCATTCGGTGCCCCATGATTGCTTCTTCCGGTTAAAAAAAAACCTGAAAGGTATAATGAGTGCCCGTTCCGATTTTCACACACCCAATTGTTTTTTCGGTACCCTCCAAAAAGTGGCCTAAACGTGACAGGCGAATGTTTTTACCTGGAGAAGGGTGTCTACCTGAAGAGACTCGTACCATCAGATCGTTGCGATGAAAGCGGTGCGTTGTGATTGAGAGGGGGGGGGGGGGATTTATGTAAATACACATTGTTTTCAGCAATCATATCGCCAATGTAATTCACGTCTTTTTAAACACACAGGTTACAGTTTTCGAGTTTATTTGGATTGAGGGCGAGTTTACGTTAACCCTTATATCGTGGAGATACGTGTTTAGCGATGCTAAATCGGTGAATATGTATTTAGTTAAACGCTATAATATGCTTATTTTACTAAAAAATAATGTATTTTATTTTTCATACCTATTGAGAACTAATTCTAAAGTTGTAATTGGCTGTTGAATTGAAAATCCTATTTAAATACAAGAAACATTTAGGGTTTTGGTGTAAACAAAAAAAAGATGCTACAAAGTGCTAGATTTGAAAATATGAATGCTACATATTCAAAATTCTTTTCTCATAATGCGCTACTCGACTAGCCTGGGAGATATGGAGCCAGCGGTGTACCCGATGTCGTTTAATTAACCGGTTCCCACTCGAACACCGAAGTTAAGCTGCCTTCGGGCGTGGTCAGGGGTAGAGTCGGTGACCGCTAGGCTCTGAAACTCTCGTATACCGCTGGTTAGAGCAGATGGAGGGTTTCGAGAGCTAGTGTAACGGCTTCGTTCTCTTCGACGTCTGCTCGGCAGTCCGGGTTAGTGGAGGAACCTATATGACTCTCAAGACACCCTCGTTTCGGATGGAACGTTAAGCCGTTGGTCCCCTTGGTACTTTTCGAAAGTAGTAGGCTACGTGCCGGTACCGGGTTTCCCCTCCTCCCTTCTGTTCATACTTCATCCTACTCGACTCGTTGTTGTTGGTGTTGTTGTGTGAGAAAGTAACAAACACAATTTAAATGTGGGGTATCTCGTCACGCCTCATCATTGACACGTGAAAATAATCCTGATCTCATATTCCTATGGGTGCCGATTATCAATAATTATTGCCAGTGGATGTCGTTGTCGAGTCTTTTTTCAATGGCGGATCCAGGGGACCGGTTGGTATAGGGACGACCCCCCCCTCCCGAACCACGATTAATTCTTTTTATAGTTTGTTTAATACTAGGAAAACGCTTAAGTCCCGCCGCGTTGTTGGATGAGCGTATATGGTGCATTGAGATGCCATGTGTTACGCGGATTTTCTGTTGTTCTGTGAAAAAAATCATTACTTAATCGAAGATTTTTTTAAATTAAATTAAATTAAATAAACAATTAACTTAATTTTTATAATTAAATAAAATAAAATAAAAAATTAACTTAATTTTTTTAATTAATCGTAATTTTTTAAAAAGAAAAAAAATCGTAAAATTGCAATTTGTATAAGAAATAATTATTCGATTGCGCTCAAATTTAACACGAATATATTAATTTACGAAATTAAGGTTCTGTGAAAAAATCATTACAATAAGATAAAGCATGTAGGTGTTATAAGTCAAAGAATTGTTTTAGAAAAGAAAAAACCCGTAAAATTTTGATTTTCATGAGAAATAATTTTTCGATTACGCTCAAATTTCACAAAAATATCTTAATTCATAAAATTAAGATTCTGTAAAAAAAATCATTACAATCGGATAAAGCATGTAGGTGTTATAAGTCGAAGAAATTTTTTAAAAATCGAAAAAAATCGTAAAATTGCGTTTTTTATGAGAAAAAATTTCCCGATTGCGCTCAAAAACGTGGCAGTTCTAAGTTCAGAGATTTCAAAGGTCTCCATAAAATTTCATCGCAATCGGAGTATCGGTTTAGCCGGAATCGTGTTAACAAACACACAAAAATACAGAAAGAAAAAAAAAAAAAAAAAAAAAAAAACATTCCGGATTTTTTTCTCCAGTGTAGTGAAATGGAATCTTCGCTTCGCTCGCTACGCTCGCTACGCTCATCCAATAAGTACATACACTATTATCTAATGCTCTCATTAATGCGTTTAATGTTTGATGTTGATATATTTTTAATGTTAAGGCGTTTCTTCACACCTCTGTAAGTGTGACAAACACAGAACGCCATTTTTTTATACTTGGATGAAGAACGGTCGATTATGTCACTATGGTGCCTTCCTAAACATTTTGACAAAGTAACCGATAGCTATGTTGAAAGTGATATACAAAAGCTTTATTGTTCGTATTTGAACCGTTTAAAAATTCCTTCTCAAAGTTTTGGATAATTATTCTCTCTCTTATAAATTTTTCCATCGCTGATTAAGAAAGATGTTACCTAAATAAAAAGATAACAAAATAAAGGCAATACAAAATTACAATGATTATAAAGTTTATTGTGTTTTTAAAATGGTGATAAAGTGCTATCCTGCGCTTAAACCAACCTAATCCCCCTCTCTTTACACAGGTGCTATGCGTGTCCGCGGCTCTCCCTCCCCTCTTCTTAGTCTCACCACTCGAATGGTATATATTATTTTATGAATTAGAAGTAGTATTGAATGAGATAATTATATTTCACGAATAGTACGGTCCTATAAAAATAAACTTTTTCACGTAGGTCTAAAGAAATGTACCTTATAGTGACATTAGCATAATACCACCACCTTAGTATCAAGCTACTTTTAGTGACATGGTTTGAAGCTTTCACTGTTATACACATCCATGACTAATTTTTTCGTGTTGACTAAATAAGTGTGGGCAAGCTAATACTTATTTACCTGGATGAAACACCAACGTCACCTTGACATTTAACAATGTTCTCCACAGAGGCCACGAAACGTTGGTGATTCCAGGTAAATATAAGTAGTATAGTTAAGTAAGCATATCTACACAGATCATTTTATGATCATATACATTTAGCGAACGGTATAGAGTAGTCTGTGTGGCTCGTTGGTGTTGTGGTTAGCGTATCTGCATCCAATGCAGAAGGTCCAGGGTTCGATTCCCGTTAAGGTCTGATGTTTTTTACTTTCCAGTTCTTGTCTTAGGACTAGGAGTTTGTAAATGGTGACTTTAGAGCCGTCCTAGCAACGAAGCACATAATCTATTCACAGTTGTTCTGAACCGGTCTTGTTGATTCTGCCGTTGATCCGCGGGTGTTCGCACTGTCCTTATCACTGATCGTTATTTTTCCTATTAAAAATATCGATCTTTGGTTGGTTATCGCTCACTCTTCGATTGCCTCGGGACCTTTAGGGTTGGCTTGGTCGCTTTGATTTACTGTCCCCCACTGAAAATCAGTTATATAACTTAGGGGGTAGACTCTAAATCCAATTTATTATTTATGTATTATTAGTAGTATATAAGAGTGAGCGTGGTCGGTTGCCGGAGAAGAATACAAAATAAAATAATATGTTTGTTTCCCAGCTTTCAAATCTCGTTGTTGTGGGAGGTTCCGAGTACAAAGAGGGGAACAAAATGTTCATCCGTTGTTGACGGACGGAAACGCAAAAAAGTGATACATACTAGCTGGGAAGCTTCGCTCGCTAACAGGTTAAACATGTGTTCGAAATTAGGGAAATAATTGCGATGTCGCTGAATTTTTGCAGAGACCTTCCTTATATAATACTTATCAACATACTAAAACTTCCCTGCAATCGAAATGGAGCTTCAGCCGCCATATTGGAAAATGGCTGCCAAAAAGTGTTGGTTATCGAATATCTCCAAATTGGTTGGAGATAGACAAAATGTTGCAATTGCAAAAATATTCCCCATTCAATTCCCTACAAAAAGTGTATTCTATTGTTTTGGTATGGGCAAAGGTTACGTCAAAAAATCTTGGTTTATAAGTTGCGTATTGGAGTACCAGCTGATTTCCTAATTTTTTACGCCCAGCATCAAACAATTATGCCCGGTAAATCCGTAAGAAATCGACTTAAATACAAAAGGACTTTTGTACGGGGGTCACGAAAGCTTTCATTAGTATTTTAAAAATTCAGGTCTGCGAAATCGGATTTTGCATTTACCTGGAATTTGGGTTTTTCCATTGTTGGCATTTCCTCAAAAATGCCACATTTGACTGTCCATTATTAAGCACTAAATAGCATTGGAGGGAAAATTCTTTCTACGCACATTGAAGTGACTTAAAAAACGATGAGATAACAACCAAAGTTTTAATCCAATATGGCTGATAATTCTTAATGTCCACAAAATCAAAGTGAATGATGTAACAAAAATAGTGTAAAAACAGCGCGAAAACAGTACTCATATTGTGAATATTAGGAATTAGCAGCCATATTGGATTTAAACTTTGGTTGTAATCGGATCATTATTTTAGTTATTGCAATGTGCATAGAAATAATTTTTCCTCCAATGCAATTTAGTGCTTAATAATGGACAGTCAAATAATATGGCATTTTTGAGGAAATGCCAACAATGGAAAAACCCAAATTCCGGATAAATGCAAAATCCGATTTCGCAGACCTGATTTTTTAAAATACTAATGAAAGCTTTCATGAACCCTGTACAAAAGTCCTCTTGTATTTAAATCGATATCTTGGATTTACCGGGCATTGTTTGATGCTAGGCGTGAAAATTAGGAAATTAGCTGGTACTCCAATAAGCAACTTACTAGGAAAACGCTTAAGTCCCGCCGCGTTGTTGGATGAGCGTATATGGTGCATTGAGCTGCCATGTGTTACGCGGATTTTCTGTTGTTCTGTGAATAAAACATTACTTAGTTGAAGATTTATTAAAATTAAATTAAATTTTTCAAAAAATTAACTTAATATTTTTTAATAAATTAAATTAAATAAAAAATTAACTTAATTTTTTTATAAATCGTAATTTTTAAAAAGGAAAAAATCGTAAAATTGCAATTTTCATAAGAAATAATTATTCGATTGCGCTCAAATTTAACACGAATATATTAGTTCATGAAATTAAGGTTCTGTAAAAAAATCATTACAATCGGATAAAGCATGTAGGTGTTATAAGTCAAAGAATTGTGTAAAAAAAGAAAAAAAACGTAAAATTACGATTTTCATGAGAAATATTTTTTCGATTACGCTCAAACTTCACATGAATATCTTAATTCATAAAATTAAGGTTCTCTGTAAAATCATTACAATTGGATCAAGCATGTAGGTGTTATAAGTCGAAGAAATTTTTAAAAAAATCGAAAAAAATCGTAAAATTGCGTTTTTTATGAGAAAAAATTTCCCGATTGCGCTAAAAAACGTGGCAGTTCTAAGTTCAGAGATTTCGAAAGCCTCCATAAAATTTCATCGCAATCGGAGTATCGGTTTAGCCGGAATCGTGTTAACAAACACACAAAAATACAAAGAAAAAGAAAGAAAGAAAAAAAAAAACATTCCGGATTTTTTTCTCCAGTGTAGTGAAATAGAATCTTCGCTTCTCTCGCTACGCTCGCTACGCTCATCCAATAAACCACGATTTTGTGACGTAACCTTTGCCCCCACCAAAACTATAAGAGACACCGTTTTTGTAGGGAATTGAATGGTAAATATTTTTGCCATTGCAACATTTTGTCTATCTCTAACCAATGGGGTATATGCAAGAAGTTCAAAAATGCTAATTAATGGGTGTTTCCTGATGCATTTTAAATTCTAAACACAAAAAACTTGGTTTGAACGTTTAAAAAAATGTATTCTATAAGAAAACTGTGTTTGAAAATGCGTAATTTTCAAATGCCGCCATGACAACCGATAACGCGCTCTGATTGGTCGTGGCTCGTAGAGGTAGTGGACTTGCTTGGTTGACGTTCAAATCTAATACGCAGGCCTCCGCCTACCATGGCAGAATATTATGGATTCAAGGAAGGCAGAGGCTAATAATATTAATTAACCAGAAGTCTCTGATTCTAATAGGTAAATGAGTAATTAACCATACTTCACTGCCATTCGATGATAACGTACAAACCTACCCAAATTAACTTTCCCGCAAAACCTCTGTGCGCGAAACCACCCTAGGATTTTCAAGTATAGGTTTGGCTATTCGGCGCCTAGAAGGGCAATGTATACAAGAAAATATATTCATGTAATTTATACAGTAAGACACATGAGTAATTTATCATTCATAAAACAATGCCACCACTAATTAATTACGATAATAACGTACCAAACAAATACGATTTCCCGTGTATAACCCCCGAGATTGTAGGCCTGTAGGCGGGGCATATAGCTCGGCCTCTAAAAGTTCATTTCGCACTTTTATAGACTAGAAAATAGTTTAAAGGCTCACGCGGACATTAATAATTAGCATACTATTTTTGGCAACCACAACTCATGTTAATTTACCACCGTGAGGTAAGCGATCAGGATTTTCACTTTCACGTAGATTTGCTATTCGACGCCTAGAAGGGTAATGTATACAAGTAAATATATTCATGTAATTTATACAAGTAATTTTAATTTTTTTAATACTATGCCACCACTAATTAATTACGAATATAACGTACCAAAAAATTATGTTTTCCCGTGCATAACCCCCGAGATTGTAGGCCGGGCATATAGCTCGGCCTACACAAGTTCATTTTGCACTTTTATATACTAGAAAATAGTTTTAAAGGCTCACGGACATTAATTACTAACATACTATTTTTGGCAACCACAACTCATGTTAATTTACCACCGTGAGGTTAGCGATCAGGATTTTCACTTTCACGTAGGTTGGCTATTTGACGCCTAGAAGGGTAATGCATACAAAAAAATACATTCGTGCAACTTATACAGTAAGATAAATTATTATTAATAATTAATTATCATAATACAATGCCACCACTAATTAATAACGAATATAACGTACCAAACAAATATGTTTTACCGTGCATAACCCCCGAGATTACAGGCCTATAGGCCGGGCATATAGCTCGGCCTACAGTTAAAAGTTCATATTGGCAACCACAACATTCCCTATATGCTACATGTCGATTTACGCCTCAAATCTTTGGGAACACTAAAATACAGTTTATTAGTTAGGTCATAATCATGAGTTCCGTGACCACTTTTTCGCAAGGATGGTTTGACGATTGATTTGACTACTATGGACCATTTAGAAAAAAATAAGGCCCCATGTCCCTCCCAAAAATCCCGGCAATTTTTACTAGAGGCCAAAATCCAATATGGCTGCCGAACACACTCTTGAAAGATTAAATTTTGAACCAGAGCAAGTAGAATCAAGTACAAATACATTTTTTTGTTTAAACTGACCACAAGGATTCTGAATATGAAATTAGTTTGACGCAACGACGCCATTTTGAACCAGAAATACAAGATGGCCACCTGCGCCATTGTGGAAAATTAAGTATTGAACCAGAGCATCTAGAATCAAGTACAAATACACTTTTTCTTGTAAATAGACCACAAGGATTCAGAATATGACGTTAATTTGACGTTACGATATCATTTTGACTCATAAATCCAAAATGGCCGCCATCCAGTTAGCAAACGTTTTACGTTTGTACTTAAGCAAGTACTCCCACAAGGATCTCTTGCTGTATAGTACCACCTTTTAACCATGAGATGGTATTTCAGTAAATTTTCTATTACAAATGACACCGCAACCTCGACCGCAACGTAAATAAAAACAGAATTTAAGACGTCGTAAATTGTCTTTCTTTGAAAATTAACGTTATTTTACCTCTGTAACAATGTTTTGACCTTGTAATTAAGACAAAAATGTGCCCCCGAGAGGTGTGATCTATCTGAATTGGGGCATCCTGCCATATTATATTCAGAATCGGACGATTCTGTGCAATACCCTTATTTTCTTCAGTAAAATATCCTCCAACAGGTTGCTGTCATCATCCCCGCTCTCTTCAACTGGTCCTAGTGCAGGTAGATGAGCTAGGAGAGCAGGTCACCTGTGGTGGACAACGACCACCCACTAGTTCCCAACCATGCCCAAGTGGTGAGAGGTGGTTCTTCTTGGAAGGGTGGCGCACAAGATACGCCAAGTAGTTTGCACGGAGGCAGTGTTGGCGTAGGCTATCTGCATCTGGAAATGATTTTGTCTTTTCAGTGTTCTCCATTTTGCTAAATGGGCTTCAGCCATGTTGGTACTATTTGTGTCACCATAAATGACATGTCGTGTGAACTGGAAGAGCTTCTCTAGTACCTCGTCCTGAAGGTCAAGTCTATCTCCGCACCTCGAGATCTATTGTCGGGCCACAGGAATCTTTGCCATCCGGTCAAACACCGACTTCCTACTTTTGCCGTAGAAGCCAGAGTTAGCATCACAGCCTACCATGCAGTTTCTGCCATCTCGTCATTTTACCAGGACACGACATAAGCAGTGTGTGCAGTGCAGCTAGCTAACTAACGAAGCGAAGATTCCATTTCACTACACTGGAGAAAAAATCCGGAATGTTTTTTTTTCTTTCTTTCTTTTTCTTTGTATTTTTGTGTGTTTGTTAACACGATTCCGGCTAAACCGATACTCCGATTGCGATGAAATTTTATGGAGACCTTCTGCATTGGAAGCAGATACGCTAACAACAAACAACGAGCCACACACAATCTCATTGCTTTTGATTGTGTAAGGTTTGGCTGTTTTTTTACAAGTTTTTTGTTATATACATCTCGAAAAAAATCGTAAAAGTACGATATTCATGAGAAAAATTTCGTCGAAATTGTACCCAAAAACGTAGCAAGTCTAAGTTCAGAGATTTCGAAGGTCCCCTCCAATTTTCATCCAGATCGCATATGCCGTTTGCCCGGTAGAGAGCGAACAAACAGACAGAAAAAACAAAACAAACAAAAACAAACAAAAAAAACACCCGGGCTAAATTTTTTGGGGGGTCGGTGAAATTGAAGTCTTCGCTTCGCTCATCCAAAAACGCTTAAGTCCCGTCGCGTTGATGGATGAGCTTTTTTGTAAGTTTATTGTTTGCGTGGGGTCTCTTTACTTATCAAGTGCCTTTTGAACGCATTGTAGATGATTGTTGTCAAGTTTCTATTGTTACTTGTTAATTGTTATTATAAGACTCAAAAAACTTAATATATAAACCTTTATTTATATGGATTCTAACTAATTTTTTAAACTTTTTCTTTCAAAAAGCAATACATCACCATAACCTTAATGTCTATGTGAAATATGAACGTTCTAGCCCCACCCGTTTGGTCAGAATCGGTCCAAATGTCACGAAAATATCGCGCTAAAAATCGAAAAAAATCGTAAAAGTACGATATTTATGAGAAATATTTCTTCGATTGTACCCAAAAACGTAGCAAGTCTAAGTTCAGAGATTTAGAGGGTCCCCTCCAATTTTCATCAAGATCGCTTATGCCGTTTGCCCGGTAGAGAGCGAACAAACAGACAGAAAAACAAACAAAAAAAAACATTGGAGCTAAATTTTGTGAGGGGTCAGTGAAATTGAAGTCTTCTTTTCGCTCGCTACGCTCATCCAAAAATTTCAGCTCAATCTATTTGGCCGTTCGGCCGTGGGACCGGACAGACAGACATACTAATTAATCACGACGAAGGCCCGTTCGACTTGCGTTCTAGCTAGACTACGTTCGCTGCGCTCACTCGTATCATTAGCATTTGTTTAAGGTTTGTCTTGAAGAGACCAGGTGATGAGCACTCTTTTATTGTGCCCTATTCTACTAGGAAGCTTCGCAAACGCTTTTTTTAGTCGTGTTGATGGATGAGCTTTTTTGTAAGCTTTTAGTTCGAGTGGGATCTCTTTACTTACCAAGTGCTTTTTGAACGCATTGTAAGTGATTGTTGTCAAGTTTCTAGTGTTACTTCTTAATTGTTATTAAATAACTCAAAAAACTGAATTTAAAAAAATTATTTATATGGTGACTGGAAAAAAATTTCAACTTTTTCTTTCAAAAAGCAATATATCACCATTTGAAATATGAACGTTGTAGCCCCACCCGTTTGGTCAGAATCGACCCAAATGTCACGAAAATATCGCACTAAAAATAGAAAAAAATCGTAAAAGTACGATATTCATGAGAAATATTTCTTCGATTGTACCCAAAAACGTGGCAAGTCTAAGTTCAGAGAAAACGAAGGTCCCCTCCAATTTTCATCAAGATCGCATATGCCGTTTGCCCGGTAGAGAGCGAACAGACAGAAAAACTAACAAAAAACAAAACACCCGAGCTATTTTTCTTGGGGTAACGTAAGTGAAATAAAAACAAAAAAACAGAAAGTCAAATTGAAGTCTTCGCTTCGCTCATCCAATAAATTATACTTGAATATTATGCGAGTTTAATTTGGGATATTTTTAAGTTTAATTTTGTGTTGTGAATCCGTTTTTTCCTAATTTTTATGTAGAGGACCGAAACATAAATGCATTGCGAGTATAAAGTAAAATATTGTAGTCTTCTTAACAGAGGTGTTCAATGGGCGCTCGGCTTTTCGTGGTCAATTGCTCGGACTGCTCTTTTTTGTACAATAAATATTTTTCCGGCTATTTATGCATTTCCCCAGAATACAATACAGTAGCTAATCCTGCGATGGTAGGCATAATATACCAACTTCACGATTTCTTAGTCACAGTCTTCTCCATTATTGTACTAGGAAAACGCTTAAGTCCCGCCGTTTTGATGGATGAGCGTTTTTGTAAGTTTTTAGTTTGCGTAGGACCACTTTTCCTTTGCAAGTGCTTTGTGAATGCATTGTAGGTGACTGTTGTCAAGTTTCTATTGTTTCTTGTTAGTTGTTATTATAAACCTCAAAAAACATATTTTAAAACCTTTATTTCTATGCATTCTGGATAACTTTGTCAACTTTTGCAACTTTTTCTTTCAAAAGATACTACATCATCATAACCGTAATGTCCATGTGAAATATGAACGTTGTTGCCCCACCCGTTTGGTCAAAATCGGCCTAAATGTGACGAAAATATCGCACTTAAAGTAAAAAAAAACTCATATTAAAACCTTTATTTCTATGGATTCTAGCTATTTTTTTCAATTTTTTCTTTCAAAATGTACTACATCACCATCACCATAACCTTAATGTCTATGTGAAATGTGAACGTTGTAGCCCCACCCGTTTGGTCACAATCGGTCCAAATGCGACGAAAATATCGCACTAAAAATCGAAAAACTCATATTAAAATCTTTATTTCTATGAATTCTATATAACTTTCACAACTTTTTCTTTTAAAAGGTACTACATCACCATAACCTCAATGTCCATGTGAAATATAAACGTTGTAGCCCCACCCGTTTGGTCAGAATCGGCCCAAATGTGTCGAAAATATCGAACTAAAAATCGAAAAACTCATATTAAAACCTTTATTTCTATGGGTTCTAGCTAACTTTTTCAGCTTTTTCTTTCAAAAGGTACTACATCACCATAATTTTAAAGTTCATGTGAAATATGAACGTTGTAGCCCCACCCGTGTGGTCAGAATCGACCCAAATGTGACGAAAATATCGCACTAAAAATCGAGAAAAAAATCGTAAAAGTACGATATTCATGAGAAATATTTCTTCGATTGTACCCAAAAACGTAGCAAGTCTAAGTTCAGAGAAAACGAAGGTCCCCTCCAATTTTCATCAAGATCGCATACCGGTATGCCGTTTGCCCGGTAGAGAGCGAACAAACCGACAGAAAAAAAAACAAAAACAAAAACACTTGAGCAAAATTTTTTGGCGTCAGTGAAATTGAAGTCTTAGCTTCGCTCGCTACGCTCGCTACGCTCATCCAATAACACGCTGATCTAAGTTTTTTTTATTAATTTCAGATGTGATTATCCCATGTCAGACATTCGTCCATTGATCATGCACTCTTTGGGGGTCTTTGATTAAAGCACCAAACTTGGCACACACGAGGGGTCTATACCAAAAAATCATTTCTTGGGGCGGAGACACAAGCTAATACGTTTCTAGTTAAATTTTTAAAACATTTTTAAAAGCAATGATATTCACTTTGGAAAAAACATTTATCTGAAACCAGTGTTGTTTAATACTGTGTGAAATTTCAGAAACAAATAATATGTAACAGTTAACTGCAATTTTTTAATGTTTAACTTGAATGTCCTTTAGCCACAAACACCACAGTAACGTAGGAGCCATATTCATGATTTTCGTAATCGAAGAAGCTCCATGTTTCGTGTAGTATGTTAACACTTCAATTAATTCGATGATAGAAATAAAACCAAGATATAGGTTATTAAGCTAAAATGCAACTTGACGCTGCACTCGGATCAGTGTGTTTTGCGCGACCTATGCTTAGAGCTTGTTAAGAGCTTGTGGCATGCGTTGTCGGCAAATTCATGTTCTCTCAGCCGACTCACGCCATAGATGATAAAAACAGTACAGTTGTACAGTTGTCCCGGAGGGAAAAATGGAGTGCTCTACAGTCACACTTTTCTAATATTTGTTACGAAAAAATATTTAAAAAAATATGATTTTGTTAAAAAGAAAAAATTACCATACTAGTGATTTTCTTCTGGATAATTGACTCTAAATACCGATAATCTACAACTGTAGGTGCCCTACCTAGGCTGTCCCTGTTCTTTATTGACAACCATGCAAAATTTATACACGTCGGATACTTCCTTACCGAGCGAATAGCTATTTGACAACTGCCAAATATGTCCCATTCCAGAACAGTACAACACACTCCTTTTTGACAGACTTGTCTTCGGTAGAACTAGCTTTGATCAGTGACCCAGTGTAGCAAAACAATCTACCCAGATTCGTTAAATTCATGTACAAAAAAGTGCTGCCAAAATAGTACCAGAATGTACATTGCATGTAAAAAAAAGACATGGAGATATTGAAGATTTTTTTAGACATGAAGACCAAGCTGCACGTCTTGCACCCTAGGACAGCTTAGTTAGACAAAGAAATCCGATTTAATGGTTATCTCAAGTCCTTGATCTCGGAAAGAAAAACTGCTGTTTATCGTCCACGAGTTGATGTGATAAGATAATCTTTGATGGAGCAGCTGTTGTTCTTCCTTTTGTAAAATGCAAACTGTTATAATCAAGAAGATATAGACATAATTGGATGAGCGTAGCGAGCGTAGCGAGCGAAGCGAAGATTCCATTTCACTACACTGGAGAAAAAAATCCGGAATGTTTTTTTTTTTCTTTCTTTCTTTTTCTTTCTTTTTCTTTGTATTTTTGTGTGTCTGTGAACACGATTCCGGCTAAATTATAACTCCAATTGCGACGAAATTTTATGGAGGTCTATACAATTCTATGACGGGAAAAATCATCGAAAAATTTTC
>JAMZAV010007231.1:0-32605 GCA_024449915.1 Sweltsa coloradensis | reverse complement strand
CCCCGTGGAGAAGTCTTAGAAGAGAAAGAAGAATTTAAATACTTGGGAAGTACTATATTGACAAATGATGCAAAAGTGGGTAGGGAAGTGTCATCTAGAGTGCAAAAAGCAGAAGGGTTTTACAAATTGGTGAGAAAGCTACTCTGGAATGAGTTGTTCCCACAAATATGTAAAATTTTGTTGTACAAGACATATTTTGTACCTATTCTTCCATATGTGGCAGTAACATGGGCAGTGGGAACAAAGGAAGAAAGTCAGTTGGAAGCAGCAGAAATGAAGTTTTTAAGAAGTGTCAAGGGAGTTACAAAGATGGACAAGATAAGAAGTAATGTAATCAGAAAAGAACTGGGACTCGAGAGATTGAGGTTTAAGCTAGGAAGAGAACGTCTAAGATGGTTTGGACATATGAAAAGCATGGGAAGAGATAGGATTCCAAGACGAGAATTTGAAGCGGCAGAGGAGGGGAAAGAAGAGTAGGAAGGCCAAGAGAGAAATGGGAAAGATTAATTCAAGAAGACGTTGGAAAACGGGATGAAGTGTGGGAGCATGTGACAAGAGTCAAGCTGTGGGAGGACAGAAGAGAGTGGAGTAAATTGGTGGAGAGGAAGGAGTCAGTTGATGAGGAAGAAACACTTAGTCTGGCAAGCTTAGTATCTACAGTTTCATGCCCTAGATAATGGTGGAAAACCACCACTCAACCCGACATAGTTGGGACTGAGTTATGATGATGATTATTATTAATTTAATAATTTTACATTATTATTGTTATTTATTATTGTTTGTGGTTGGGGAAAGGCGAGAGGAGACCAACAGCTTACCTTAAAGGTTGTAGGTAGCTGTTCGAGACGAGGTGCACATATATTTAACAATAAACAATTAACACAAATGTCGAACGTTTCGGCCTATGCGGCCTTGGTCACCGACCGTTGGAGAAGAACATATATTTAAACATTATTTACAATTATATTACATTTATACAAGGCGCTGTTGGGGTGAGTAGGTGGCGGTGTGCAGGTGGGAGGGGTTAGTGAGGGAGGCGTGGGCAGCCTACCTCAGATTGAGGTTAGGCTTTTGGCGCGAGCTGGTGATGATTTGGTGCGCCAATTCCCATTGTCTCAGGTGTTCCACATTGCATGATGGGGGCAACGACTTCACTACCCTTGTGGTGTAACAGTTGTTAAAGTCTCTGTTGTGGGTGCCTGCGTGTTGGGCCACCGGTTGACAGTGTCCTGTCTGTGCCCATAGGGAACCTAAGTTTTGAAGGCGGGAAGGAAATTGGTTCTCTCTGGTCTCAGCGCCCATAAGAATTAGAAAATGTAACTCGCCGTATCTTTTGACTCGCGCAAAAGAAATCTAAACCAATTCGCCACTAAAAGTAATAAGAGATCGCGCCACCGTCGCGCGGATTCTTGCAATATGGCTGAAGGTTTGGGGGTTCGCCTCTGTTTACTACGCGCTGGCGTATGGAAATCAACAGTCTTTTAAAGCGACAACGACACATGTTTATGTCTGACTCTGACAACAGTTATAATAATAATGTATGCTACTGATATTAAGCTTAAGAAGAAATGGTTAAATTGGCGATTCTTGTTCTATAATGGGTTTGGTGTGTCATGCAGATGATATAGTTTTTCGTTGATTTTTGTGCCTGCATTTTGCACTCGTAACATAGCAACATAGCATTCTATGTTTTTCCAACTGACAACATATAAAACTACACGTGAGTGGTAAACGGCAAAACAAATGTGGTAGTATAATAATTATACCCTGCCCCCTCACACACACAGAAAGACATTAATTGCCAATAATCACATCAAAATCTCATATCATTGTTTCATTTGGTGGCCTACTGAACGATTTGTAATACATAATTAATATTGAATTCAATACATTATATTCTAGCACTGACCTGCAGTGAGTGTATATCTTACCCACAAATTGGGGTCTTTTACATACAGTGTTATATTGATGAAGACTAGAAATAAGAGAAAGTAGGAACCCAACGAAGTGTATAATAGTATCCTTGGTAGGAACTAAACTAAGTACCTATAGTAAAATGTAACATAGTGTGGTAAAATAATTAGTAATAATACAGGCCTAATGTCATGCAATGTCATGTGTAATACAATTCAATAATGAATAATAATAATATGTAACTGACAGTAACATAATTATGTATTATGTATGAAAATTTGAAAATGTTAAGCCAACACATTGCGTGGAAATAAGAAGATAATGAAATCATGCAATGGTTTAGGTAGACACATGTCTTCTTAATAGTGTTTTGAATAATATTGTAAAAATAACAGTATGGCTACACCATAGATATATAACCCCTATAGTAGGCTAGATTAGCAGTCTCCTATACCTCCACACAGGCGCGAGCGTAGCAAATTGAAGAGTCAATCGGCCCATTTCAAGATGGCGATTTGGCGTTTTAATTTATGCTTTTTTAATGCAATAAAGTATTTTACGGGATTGTTTGATATGGTTTTAGCTTGTGCAGCATGGTATTGAACAAACAGAAACAATACGAAGTTATTGCATAAGGGAATTTAGTAATCATTTGGTGTTAAAGGCTAGTATGCTTACCTGTCAACCTGGTGGCAATCTTGGGAACTATTTGGGCTACAAATCACTCCCATTTGATTAACACGTAAACTGGAATTTCAAGATGGCTTCTAATTGTCACAGAAGTGGACCACCGACTGCTAATCTAGCCTACTATAGGGGTTATATATCTATGGGCTACACTTAATTTCTATGGCATTGATCCATCAACCATACTTGGATCAATTGTTTATATTTACTTATGGAGTTTGATTGCTTAATTTCTAACGAAAATGTTACATAGTTGATATCCTTTGAATCCCAACATATTCTAAATTAAAAACATGTGGAGAGTGGTAGGGCTTGGTTGCCACCTAAGTACCCTACATACATGCATGGTCGTAAATTATATTCAGTTTTAAATATTATCATGGTGTCACAATGGCGATATTATTATGCAAAGGTCACCAAAATAAGGACTTGAATTCTTTATGGATCCCTGGGGCCTTTGTATATGTTGTACTTTTATACCAGGAGACTGTAAAAGGTTTGACGTAAAATATCATGAACAATATCGCCATTGTAAATCATTTTTAAATGAACAGGATAAACGTTAAATAAATAAATAAAATAAATACATAAATACATATTATTATGAGTATGACATGTCGTCAATTTCGTCAATAAAATCAAATGATGAAAGCCCAATCCTCAACATTTTGTCACTTCATTGACTTGCAAAATTAAACGTTTTCAAGATCAATAGATATATTGAGACGTCATTTTTTACTCTATTACAGTATTCTTGATTATAGCAAACATCAATATTGTGGACTGTTGCATGTATTTATATCGCCAACAGTCCCAAAACTAATGCAATCGTAATACAAATCTGTGTGAAAAAGCATACGCGCGGTAGAAGTTACCCCCAAACCTCCAGTTGAGCGCTTCTCCGCCAGAGCGCATATCTGCAACTTTTAGAGGCGAATAACATCACAAGATGCATAATTTTGTGAAGAAGATGATGGCATTCTACTTTGCTCGATGACGCTTCCTAAATTCAAACTATTATGAGTTTAATGGACCCATGTTTGCGCGCTGTCGCAAATGTACTCTGACTGAGCGGAAAACCTAAGCGAGACGCAGCCACGCTGTGTGCAGCTGTGGCATCCTCGCATACCACGCGCCTGTCCATGGTTGCTAAAGTACTTTTCATTCAAGATTTTGTTGGCACATTAAAGGATATTTTATTAGTAATGTATAATCTAGTACAACCCAGTGACCTCACAGTAGCCACAAAGCAAGTCGGATACCAAATGTTATGCTGATGCCACGGACAAAATGTTTTTACGTGCTTTTTCATGAGCAGTTTGGAAGGAATTGGCAACAGTGTAAATGTAGAGTTCACTTCGACTCAAAACAAATGTCATTAATATTTGTGATAGAGCAGAGTTATGTATATCCACGCAAAGAGGAAAGATTATAGTTTCTTACAGTATGAATATAATTCCGGTCCGTGGTCGGGTTCTCGCGCTATCGCTTACGAAACATTTAGCACGGGTTAATCGCCTATACCACGCTGACCGGAGAGAACCAGACAACGCCCACTTAGGTTCCCTATTCATTCTCCTGCTCAGAGAGTTAGTGGTGAGGCCTATGTACTCGGCTGGGCATAGCTGGCACTGTAGTTGGTATATCAGGTTGGTAGTGGCACAGCTGTTGTGTTGCCTGATGGGGTAGGTCTTTCCGGTAGCTCGAGCTGTGAATGTAGTGGTGGAGGGGTGAATGGTGCAAGTTTTGCAACGGGGTCTCTTACAAGAGTGTGAACCCTGTGGTTGGGGTGGCTTCTCCGTTTTCCTTGCGGGGCTGTGCCTCACAATGTAGTCGCTGATGTTGCGAGGACGCCGGAAGTATTTATTATTATTTAAAAGTCCCAAAACACATTTCTATAATTAATAGCTAAAAGTAAAACGCTGTGGTTATTCTTTGATAATATAATTGGTAAAATAATAAAATATTAATATATAAGCAAAGCTGTGGGAGGACAGAAGAGAGTGGAGTAAACTGGTGGAGAGGAAGGAGGAAGAAACACTGAGTCTGGCAAGCTCATGCCCTAGATATTGGTGGAAAACTACCACTCAAACTGACATAGTTGGAACTGAGTTAAGTTAATTACTAATATTATTTTATTTGATGTATTTCATAAATACTCCGTCAAAACCAGAGCTAACATGTTGTACGGACTTACGTCAAGTACTTCCATGTGTACCTACATTACATACATTATTACTTTGTTTTAAAGCTAATTATAATAATTCATTCATATTGTTGTTTGATGTTTTCGTTCTTGTGTGTACGGTTGTGGCCGATTTCTACTCGCCATCCTAGCATTTGCTCTTCGGACTATGGGAAACCACGAAAACCATGTCAGGATGGAAGCTGTCTCGGAATCTCGAAGTATCATTCTTGGTTTTGAAATTTACGAACTATTTTACACATGTTGAGTATTACTGCCTTTTGAGTCTCGATGTATACATTGGGTTGAAGATCTAGTTTTTTAATGCTTTCATGTAGCTGGAGAGCTGGAAGAATGTAGCAGAGACTCGATTGTGGGAGGATAGGAAGAAGTGGAAGAATTTGGTCGCGAAACCCAAGCTGACCCTGCCAGAAGCAGGAAACGGCAATGGATAATGATGATGATGATGTAGCTTCTTCGGTATGATGCCGTTGGCCGATATTACGAATGGAATTGTGTTAACCTTTTTCTGTTTCCTCATCTTCTTGATCTCAATTGCAAGTTCACTATACTAGTCAATTTTTTTCTTCCATGTAGTCTCGACGTTATGGCACATTGGGACAGCAACGTCAATAAGGGTAGTTTCTTGTTTCTTCTTGTCAATTATAATTATATCCAGTCTGTTGTGATGTATAATTTGGTCTGTTATAACTGTGCGGTCGTAATACAATTTGAAATCTTTACTATCTAGTACTTTCTCCAGTTAGTATTTGTGGTAAGGTGTGTGTGTGTCAAATGAGGCTGTACTTGATTGCTAGTTTTTGGTGAATAATGTTAGCTACTTGGTTATGTCTGTAGAGGTAATCTATTTGACATAGTGACTGGCACCCGGATATGTGTACGATTGTTTCACCCCTTACACTACATTTTCTACTTTTATCGTTTACTGTCGCATCTTGTATAATGTATTTTTTATAATTTTTCGTCACAATCACTCTGTCTTGAATAGCCATCATAAAACTTTCTGTTTCTCCAAATAGTTCCCCGTTGTTTAACCACCTATTTGATGCTTTAATATCTACGTGACCTTTATGTAGTTCATCATAATGTCTTTGTGTAGGGTCTTTTCTGAGAGACGTAACTCTTTTGCAGCGTCAGTTATGAGGTTCCCTTGTAGATTAACATTTTCGTTTGCTAGATTGAGTGGAGTTAATGATTTGTCAGCTAGCACCACAGCCCTATGCAGTGTTGATTCATGATTGGTTGCTCTTTGTAAAAAAATATTTTCTTAAAATGTCTAGTTTATAATATAAGTTGTTCAGATCAATTAGGCCCCGTACTCCTTGTTCTCTTGGAAGTGTCAATCTCTCTATTGATGATTTAGGATGATGCATTCTCTGTTTGGTAAGTGTAGTACAAGTTAATATTTCTAACACATGAATGTCTATCTGCGTCCATTTAATGATTCCGAATGAATATGTCAGTACTGGTATAGCATATGTAGGCCTATTTATTGTTGTGATCTTGTTTTTCTTTTTACCATTTAGATGCATCTTGGGGATAGATTTTAGTCGTTTCTTGTATGTATCTATCAATTTTGCTTTCATTACTTTATGTTCAATTCTGTCAGCTTGTGAAAATCCTAAATTTTTGTATACTTCGTTATCATCCATTACTCCAATCCTATTTCCATCATCTAGCTGGAACTCTTCTGCTTGTGTAACCTTACCCTTTTCGATATGTAGCGTTTTACATTTGTCTACTCCAAACTCCATGCAGATATCTTTACTAAATTAAATTCTAATGTTGTATTGATTGAACGGTTTAGTTGAGCAAAAGTTTATGCATATAACTTTAAATCATCCATGAAGAATAGGCGACAAATTGTGACATACCATATTATTGTCCTTAATTTTAAATCTGTATGTAGATTCATTAAGCATATTATGCAACAGTGGGTTTAATGACAGGCAAAACCATAATGCGCTAAATGAGTCACCTTGGAAAATGCCATGTTTAATTTGGATTGTGTCTGTCGTTATCAACATAATCTCATCTCATTAATATCGCTCATCCTTGCTATTTTGGCTTGAATCCATTGTGCATCCTGGTTGTGTGCTACCGGGTTACCCCATATTCCTGTCCAAAACTCTTCTATCTCTGTCTTAGTTGGTGTTCCATTTCCTATTATTTCTTCGGTATTGGATAATTTTTTGGTATAACTGTTTTTCCTTTTCTTTGAACATTCGGTTTTGTTCTTTTCTAATACTACATTTTTTATATCTTTTTAATCTCTTAGCTAGAGCACTTACTTTTTGTTTAAGGTTTTATTTATTTATTTTATTTATTTATTTATTTATTTAACGTCTATCCTATTCAGTTATAAAAACTGATTTACAAAGGAGGACAACTAAATAAATCTAATTACATAGATGCAGACACAACAATGAACTACATTTAAGTAAATATTTGAAATAGTAATATTACAACAATGCATTAAATACTCAACAAATTTGATAACAAATAAAAAGGATATTAAATGCAATTTATAAATGAATCAAATATATAAAAAAAGGGGGTGGGGAATTAAAAGAAAAGAAAAAAGAAAAGAAAAAGAAAATAAAAGAAAAAAGAAAAAAGGAAAGGAAAAAAAAGAAAAGAAAGAAAAGAAAGAAAGAAAGAAAAAAGAAAAAAAACATTAAAAAAGAAAAACGAAAAGAAAAAAACTGATTTATTAGACGATCCCACTCAAACGAATATGAGGTTTGCCAAAAATCAGGAACAGCAAATCAGGGAGTAACCAATCTTTCGCGGAAGAAACCACCGAACGCGAATCTTCATTCTTGTGTTCAACCATCATTCTTGTGTTCAAATCTTGATAACAATTTAGTACAAAAGATCTTGACTTTAATATATAATTATATCAGATATATAATTATTTAAAATTGTTCAAGTCAAAAACTGATCACAGCAATGATACAGGACACCTAACTCAAGTTGCAAGTTCCACCAGTGGGCGGCAACCAGACAATCTAGGCAGAAAAATATCAATTGAAAATACATTGAATACATCAAAATCAAAGCAATAATAAACAAACAAAGAGAACAGCAAAATCATAAATAAGAACATATGAATATAAATTAACATTACATAAACACAGTGACAATGCCCACAAATAAATAGTAAAAATCAATTCTTCTTTGTTCTTCGATTCATTATCATTGCTTCAATTTTACTTTTAAATTGTACTATTCCTAGCTCAGTAAACTGGCTTCTAATATCATAAGAAATTGAATTCCAAAAGGATACTCCTCTGTACAAGAATGACTTTCTTAATGATTCAGAATTTAATTTAGGAACTTTCAAAGAGTTCATTAGAATAGAATTTCTATCACGATCAACAAATTGAAAAATATTGGGTAAAATACCTGAATACATACCTTTCAATACTTTGTATGTATTTACCAGTACGCTATATTTCATTCTTTCCTCAATCGTGAAGCAATCAGATTGTAAATCTTGGCTTATAGGAATGAATCAAACAGATGGTCAATTCTCTTCTGAAGTACAACATATTCGGTAGAAGGTCTTACTGCCCAAACCACTAAACAATAATCAATAATAGAGTGAATATAAGAATCTACAAGTAACTTTAACATTCTCTCTGTTACAAACCTCTTCATTCTACTTATAATTCCTATTGCTGATGATACTTTATTACATACATATTCATAATGTTTCTTAAAATTTAAATTACAATCTAAGAAAACTCCAAGATATTTAAATTCATATACTCTAGAAATTAGCTTACCATTAATACCATACCATACCATGCTTTTGTGTGAACCTTGAATCTTTCAAATATATTTTGGCAGTATCTTATCACATTTTTAGATCGATTACCCATTCGGTATTGTTCCAGTCGACCGATATCTCTCCTAAACTCAACTATTCTCCCAACTAGTCGCTGTTCCCATTTAGTACTTTTCTTCTCCTGTTTTGTCTTTGAAGATGTTGCAGATTTTACCTTTAAGCCCAAATATCTAACCACTGCTACAGCGGCACAATAAATTGCCGCGTGAACGCTTGCAAATGATAGTTCGTCTTGTGTGTAATCTGATAAAATATGTGTGTTCATTATGTCATTTTATTATTATTATTATTATTATTATTATTTTAAAAAAAAACTATTACCCGTTTATTGCATAAACATTGGATGTAAATTCGTAATATTGTTTATAGCCTAAATGTGATCAAACTGCTAGGCTATACTTTTGTGCATGCATGGTTTGATTAACAAGTGCCTGAACTCAAGATTGACATTACCTACGTTATTTATTTGATTTATTTGTATCCCATGTTCAGTTGTAGTTTTCTCAGTGTCTGTGTGCATCTAAAGAGAAGATAATATAAGTCACTCACTGTCGCTACTCCTGAGCTGGCAAGTAGCAAAGCTACTTCCATCAGCCACGCGCCACCGTCGCTTGTTTTGCTTCTGCTAGTAAAATAAAGTGGCAAGCCGCAAAGATTACCATTCTCCCACACGTTGCATCATAGCTGTGCCCTACGACTTGGATGACTCACTACTTTGTATTGTTTGGCAATAGCAAGGATGCATTTTTTTTTTAAGTTACCCCACTTTTTCCATTACAAATCTGGAATTTGTAAGCCTTGTGCCCAAATTCACACTTCTACTCGATCTTAAAAACTGATGTGTTGACCTTGGTAATTAAACGTGACATCATCTGATCATTGAATGTTTGTTATTTCCAGCTCGAGGCTCGGCTGCCAAATTATCATGACCAAGGAACTCGACGGGCTGGAAGTGCAAGTGCCAGCCACCGTCAACGATGCACGCAGCTAGCTCACGCTCAAACACGGCGTTATTATTTTCCATACTGGGTATTAATTAACTTTCTTTCTATATGTATAGATATTTTCGTACACATTCAGTAAACAATCTACTACGTATACTCGATTGATTAACGTTTATTTTACCTTAAAGCCTTACTTTAATTGTTTGCTTTAAATTACCTAATATTCATTTTATTGTTAAAGGTAGTAGAGTTTGTTTTATTATGCAAAAGAGTTTGTCCACTAATAAACAGATTTTTGCATACTTATTAAATTATTCAGTTAAAGTTATAGAAATAGATAAAATTTATATTTTTAGAAACTTCTGTTGACCTGTGAAGAGTTGGGAGCGCACTGGATGTTAACAGTCACGGCATATTATGTCGTGTATGGTTATTTACTAGTTAGTAGCGCCAGAACCAATCTGATTTGTGTTGTGTGTAGCCTACACAAGGCAAAGACATTGGTGTGAAGTCTACTCTATGGTGTGTGGTGATGAGTGATCAGTAGTTCCTATAGTCTTTAACAAACGATTGTCATGGTTGAGGTGAGGAGTGAAGGTGCGGGCGTGTTGTGTTGTTAGGACATCTTGTTTATACTGTTGTTTAATGATAAATAAATAAATCAGCTGTAACTGTAAGGACCTTATAGAAATAGCATTTTAGTACATTCTTTTAAAAACAAAATACAAGCTCTACTTGTACTTACCTTAGGAAAATACTCAAACAGACCAAGTACATAGTAAAATTGTGATACTTTGATCATGACAATAACATTCACGCTACTAGGACTCGAAATTAACGGCAGCACGAGGCTTCCTAAAACCCGCTTGGGATTGATTCCTTCTTCCAGGCAGCCCGAGGGGCCATTTTTAATTTCCCAAGCACATATTTAACATTTAATACAATTCAGAAGTTAAAAAATCCATCCCAATGGGGGTTCGAACCCGAGTCTCCCACATTCCAGGTACCTCTGAATTGTATTAAATATTAATAATTCCACCTACGGGAGTGTTTTTGCTGACTAACCAAATCGAGGAGTATATATTTATACTAGGAAAACGCTTAAGTCCCGCCGCGTTGTTGGATGAGCGTAATTGGTGCATTGAGCTGCATTGTGTTACGCGGATTTTCTGTTGTTCTGTGAAAAAATCATTACTTAGTCGACGATTTTTTAAAATTAAATTAAATTAAATTAAAAATTAACTTAATTTTTTTAATAAATCTTAATTTTTACGTAATTTTAAAAAAGAAAAAAATCGTAAAATTGCAATTTTCATAAGAAATAATTATTCGATTGCGCTCAAATTTTACACGAGTATATTAATTCATGAAATTAAGGTTCTATAAAAAAATCATTACAATAGGATAAAGCATGTAGGTGTTATATGTCAAAGAATTGTTTTAAAAAAGGAAAAGCCCGTAAAATTTCGATTTTCATGAGAAATAATTTTTCGATTACGCTCAAATTTCACACGAATATCTTAATCATAAAATTAAGGTTCTGTTAAAAAATCATTACAATCGGATAAAGCATGTAAGTGTTATAAGTCGAAGGAATTTTTTTAAAATTCGAAAAAAATCGTAAAAATTGCGTTTTTTATAAGAAAAATTTTCCCGATTGCGCTCAAAAACGTGGCAGTTCTAAGTTCAGAGATTTCGAAGGCCCCAAAAAAATTTCATCGCAATCGGAGTATCGGTTTAGCCGGAATCGTGTTAACAAACACAAAAAAAAAAAAAAAAAAAAAAAAAAAAAAAAAAAAAAAAAAAAAAAAAAAAAAAAAAAAAAAAAAAAAACCGATTTTTTTTTCCAGTGTAGTGAAATGGAATTTTCGCTTCGCTCGCTACGCTAAACCAATGAAAAAAAATCTTTAAAAATCCTGTGTTAGGACAAATTGATTATGATGAAAAAAGAAAAAACCCACTTCAAATCAAATAGGGAATGTTCACCAAGCCCAAAAAAAATGGACGTGGGGTAAAAATTTTAAAATTTTTTATTCAAAAAAAGTTAAAAAATTATAAAGTAAGGAAAAAGGGGGTGTGAAAAACCCTTTTTTTCTTTTCAAATCCGAATCGGAATCTTCTTTCCGAAGATTCGCGAATCGGATCTTTTCCGAGGGAAAATTTGCGTACCCTACCCTTTAAAGAATGTGTAAAATGTTTTTCTAAATTTTGAAAATTTGTGTCTTAAAAAATAAAAATCGCGATTTTTTTGTTTTACCAAAAAAACAATTTGATAATGCAAAAAAAAAAAAACGTCTATTTAAAAATTTATCAGACCTATCAAAATTTCCAGGAAAATTAATGTTTAATTTTAAAGATAAACAAGCACGAAGTGAGAATCGTTTTTTTTTAAGCTCAATTTAAAGCCATCATTTTTTCAAGTTTATGAAGCCAGCGGTTTAGCCAGCTCTTTAACCGGTTCCCACTCAAAACCCCAAAGTTAAGCAGAACGGGCGGGGGCAGGGGTGGGGTGAACGCTCTCGGGCCTGAAATAGTATCCCGCGGGTTAAGCAGTAGAGGGTTCAAAGCTAGTGTAACGGCTTCATTCCACTGAGTTGCTCGACAGCCCGGGTTGTGGAGGAACCTATTGACTGTAAAATTTTTACACCGTCCTTTCGGTGGGACGTTAAGCCGTTGGTCCTCTTGGAGTTTTCAAAAGGGAGGCTACGTGCCTGCCCCGGGGTTTTCTCCTCTCCCTTCTGTTCATACTTCACCCCTCTTTTACACCATCATCGCTGATTACCCAAAAGTGCTAAACTGGACGTTAAGCAATACCCAAATAAATTTCTAATTTTACAGTTTTTACCGCCAAATTAATTTGATACCACACCTCCCCCAAAAATTACAAATTATGTATTTTTGTGTAATGTAATTTTTTGATGTAAAGTTTTTTTGAGACTGGCGTACAAACGATTATTACGATCTACAATTGCGTTTATGCCCCCGGCACCCCACCAAATGTACAGCCAGGAGCCCCGGATTTAAATTATTTTGACTACCTACCGGCCCTCCACCAAACTTTTAAAAAAACTTAGTTTTAAATTTCGTACCTAATTTGCGTTTTTTAAAAAACATAATTTCTGCCTTTGTACACGGGGAAAATGGCGGTAAAAACGGTGGGAAATTAGAATTTTTTATACACTTCAAAATTGAATCGCTAAAATTGACTGGAATCCCAAAATGCGATTCCGATTCCCCTTTTGTGGAGTCCACAGGCCTACAGGTAATTGGATGAGCGTACGAGCGAAGCGAAGATTCCTTTCACTACACTGGAGAAAAAAAACCGGAAAATTTTTTTTTTTTTTTCTTTTTTTTTTTATTTTTGTGTGTTTTTTTAACACGATTTCCGGCTTAAAACCCATACCCGATTTCGATGAAAATTTTTGGAGACCTTCGAAATCTTGAAAATTAGAACTGCCAGTTTTTGAGCGCAATTGGGAAATTTTTTTCCATAAAAAACGCAATTTTAGATTTTTTCGATTTTTAAAAAATTTCTTCGGTTATAACACCTACTGCTTTATTTGATTTTATGATTTTTTTACAAACCTTAAATTTTTTGAATTTAAATATTTGTGTGAAATTTGGCGTAATCGAAAAATTATTTCTCATGAAAATCAAAATTTTTTGGGTTTTTTCTTTTCAAAAAAAATTCTTTTGACTTTTAAAAACCTTTCATGCTTTATCTATTTTAATGATTTTTCACAGAACCTTAAATTTATGAATTTAAAAATTCTGTTAAAAATTTAGCGCAATCGAAAATTATTTCTTATACAAATTGCAAAATTTTTTCGATTTTTTTCTTTAAAAAAAATTACGTTAATAAAAAAATTAAGAATTTTTTTTTTAAATTTTTTTAATTAAAAAAAATCTTCGACTTAGTAATGATTTTTTCACGAACAACAGAAAATCCGCGAAACTCATGGCATTCAATGCACCATATACGTCACCAAAACGCGGGGGACTTAAGTTTTTTCCTAGACAAAAAAATTTTGAACAAAGACAATCAATAAAAGATTGTGTTTTTGATTTACAAAATTACTACAATAATAAAAGCAAAAACATGTGAAATAGAAAAAAATTCAGTGTCAAAATTAAAAAATCAGATACAAACACAGGTAGGCCTACATAACAAAAAATATTTTAAATATTTGAATAAGATGGATAGAACACATTTAAAAAAACACTATACTGAAATAGTAAAACCCTGGACCTGATTCTTTTTTGGCTATCTTTTGTTGTGTTAAAAACAATGACATTCGAAAAAAATGGATCACGGACAAACAAAAGCAATGACAGGTCAATCTTTCGCAATTACCATTAAAAAACTGTTCTGTGGAAAACTGTGTCGTTTGAGTAATGTACAAAAAATTTCAAAATTTGAAGGGTTTGTTTTATTTTCCATGGTTCAGTAATTTGCTTAAAGTTTGTTCAGAATGTCCCTTTTAATGACGATAAACATCTGTGTTTACAGCTAGTTTCTCAGCAAAAGTTGTCTCAAAACAAATGATCCCCAGCTCCAGTGCTGCTCTCTCACAGCAGGCATTTAAAAGACGTCACTTCCGCTTCAATCGGGTCCTATGCTATTAAAAGTTAAAACCAATTTAAAAGTAAATATTTTAAATTCTATTGAGGCACAAAGTTTGTAGTATTAATTTCCGGTGCAAACAGCACGTTAGAGCATTGTGACCAATGCGCAAAGTTGTTTAATGTCTTTGGAGCAATGAATAAACTACCGCCATTTAGATTACACAGTTAATATCTCTTTTTGGCATTACTTTATTGGCCAATTCATAACAATAGGGCAATGCCAAGCGGGGCTCGCCTCGTTTTTCCACAGGATTGCATCATTGAGGAGTGACCCACAGGACTCTATACATTTTGGGTTCCTGTGGAACTTACACATGGCGGTGACCAAGTTCGCCTCGTTTTTCCTCAGGATCGCATGATCGGGGATGACCACCGGCGCAAACATGTTGTTAAATTCCTATTTTATAAACCCGTAAAGACAACAGTGGTCACTTCCCGATCGTTCTGCACTTGGTGGGAGATTAGTTTGACCATTGCCCTATAGCTAACAGTGACGTAGTGGCTCGTTTTTCCCTCCGTTATTATTGGTGCAACTTTCAGCTTACTTTTATAAATAAAATCTTATCTAAATAAAAAAAAAATATCTTTTTTCTTCTTATACATTCAGAATGAAGTCCTTAATGTAGTGGAGTGATAACAAAAGTTAAGGAACATTCCCTATTGTGTGTTTGAAAAAATTACTATGTATTTTATTTACTACTTGATTGCAGCAACTGCTGGGTGAAAAATTCACCTATTAAAATGTGGGAGCATGTTAATAAACAAAAGTTTGCTTTGATTCCTACCCAAAGTGCCTTTTGAACTCTAAAAGAATATCAAAAACTGTAGGCTTGCAATCAGGTAATTTCCTCTGGAAGCCAAGGGACACAGTAAAAAGTAAATCAAAGAATATCTTCTTTTTTCATATGCCCGCATTTTTGGCTTGCTGGACCATTCCATTATGCATTTCTTTTTCTGGTTTTCCAATAGGACAGGCTTCATTTTCCTCGTAGTAGTATCGTATTGTATAACAATAAATGGTATATTGTCATAGTATCTTCATTTTGCGAGAGGCATTTACAGATGTACAGACAAAATACAGAAAATACAAGGAAACAATAAAACTTATACCGTAGTTATAAATTATTATATACATAAATACACAAGAAATATGGTCATGAATAGTTTCATAATCTTGAGTCAAGACTAAACTAAATTATACTATTTAAAAATAAATATTGTATTGTATTGTATTTATTAGCAGCTGTGGGATTTCATGTGATGCCGTAACTAGTACGGTATTGTAACATAAGCACTGTCAGAATTGTGGTGTATATACATTGCATAATTTACAATTACAAACTACTTCACTACTATGCCAAGGGAAAGGGGCAAAAATTTTTTTTTAAGATTTGGGAACATCAAAGAAATACTATCGCCTATTGGTAGGTCAAATCTGAAGAAAACTACTTAAAATTGAGTGGATTACAGAAAAACATTGGGGAAATTTTTGTTCTTCTTGCTTTCAGATTGGCAAACTAAAAAAAACTCATGTTTTACTGTAGTCTTTATTTACTGTAATTAGGATAGGCCTACTCAATTTAATAATAGTACTGCATACATGCCATACAATTTAGTTGCTCAAGCGCCAAATACGCGCTCAATATAACCCTTTTGTTTTAATTGAGCCCCTAAATCGTTGCAATATTATACAATGAAGAAAGTGTATTTTATATGTTTACTCAAGTGCACACTTTGTGCAGTAGAACGACAATGGATAATTTGATAATATTTTATGATAGAATCACAAGCATATCCAGTGTGTAGTATGCAAAATAAATTAAATAATTAAATCCGTATTTAGATTCTACCCACTGAGCCACACTGATTTTCAGTGGGGGACAGGAAACCAAAGCGACCAAGCCAATCCTGTAGGCCCCGATGCAATCGCTTAGTAAACGATAACCAACCAAATTTTGATATTTTTTAATAGGAAATATAGCAATCAGTGGTATGGACAGTGCGAACACCCGCGGATCAACGCCAGAATCAACAAGGCCGATTCAGAACAACTCTAAATTAATTAGATAGATAGATTTATTTGCGTAATGTATTCTCTTCCCATGTAGACCATGTTCAGAGTGGATTACATGTATGATATGTCTAGGCTAAAAACATGAATACCAATATACGAATCATATTAAATTCATTTACAATATGTACAGATGCCTCGTTGCTAGGACGGCTCCACCACTAGTCACCGTTTACAAATTCCTACCATAAGATCTGATGGACTTAGTACAAATCAGAAGTTAAAAACTTCTGACTTTAGTGGGAAATCGAAACCCTGGACCTTCTGCATTGGCAGCAGGTAGGCTAACCACAAGACCAACGAGCCACACACAAATTTTACCATTGGGGGTAAAACCAAATTTGTGAACGGTGCATACATCTGTGTATGCACCACTTTACCCCACACCTCTTTCATTTCACTGCTTATTTAAAAACCCACTTCAGAAAAATAACAATGATGGAACAAAACCTTGGTCTTCTCCAAGGTTCACATTTGGTTTCTTCTTAGGCCATCTAGTAATTTTGTAGTTCTACCCTCTGACGTCTTCGATCTCATAGTTTAACATTGATATTCGATATTGATATTTATTAGCATCTTCTTGACCCCACTCCATGTAACAAACACAAGTACCTATAACATTGCCGTAGGCGAGTATTAGAGTTAGTCAATTCAAGTATGGCGTCTAGAATATAATACCTAGGTTATAATAGGTAATATAAAATGTACAACAGTTTACCAGTGTAAAGCGTAGCCATCAATTAATAAGATAAAAAAACTAATTAGGGCTTTAGGCCTATATAAAAGCAGTATCTTGCAAAGATTATCACAGTTCTGAGTAATGCTAAAATACATTGCATTGATTATAATCAAGAACACAAATGTACAAATAAGCTTCACCAGCGTAAAAAACATGTCAAAAAACAAGATAAAACTATACTAAAGGGTATTATAACCCAGTAGCAATAGTCATACTCCTTACAAAGGATATCATAGTTCTGAGCCTATTTAAAACACACATTACAAAAATTTACATTAACAAACTACCAATAACTAATAACTCGCCAAACCTTCACATGAAGGAAAGTCCCACAGCTCAATGACTAAAAGTTAACCCCACCGCCCAGACCCCCCACCCTCCCACCCCCCCCCCCCCCCTCCAATAAAAACCGCCCCGCCATTACCCGGTACTCTGCAAGAGAGTAAAAACAACTCTTTTCCAGCCAGCCAGAGTTTGACACTATTTTTAAAAAACTACTTATACACATATCTACAGCCTTTTTATTATTACTTGGTAAGTGATAAAAATTTTTCCTTCCTGCTTGGATTTAGGCACGCGTCACTATCTTACTAGCCTAAGCCTAGTTTGGTCTTGTGCCCGAGATTGTCTTTAAAGTCTAGTTGTTTAGTGGCGTGTGCACATTACTGTCTTCTTGGAAAAACAACGGTGCGGATTCTTACATTGAACAAAGCATGCCCATTTTCAAGTATATATAAAGTACCTGGTATAGATCGAGAAACACCTAGACGTTTTGAATGCCTGTAGACAAGCCATGCCTAATTCGGCGTAAGTTAAAGAAAGGAATTCTTAACTAAAACTTAACTAAAAACTAAAATAACAGCTTAACTGTCTACTCATGACTTTCCGGACAACCCTATTCACGGGTGCAGTTGACTAACCCTAAGGTTTACATAGCTTGCTATGCTAAATAATTATACACTTTGTTGTTTATCTATGGTTGATGTAATCATACACTGTTCAAAACTCCGGACCAATGGAAGTATTTTGTGAAGGAAGAGTTATTACCCCCTACATAGATGTTGGGAGATTAAACGTAACGATCAGAGTGGATGCCAGAGCGAGCCAGGACGGCCCAGAAAAAAAAAATACGTGCAAAGCCGTGTCCAAGTTCAATGGCTACAGCTACATGTGGCCAATAGTCCGTATATTTATCAATTATCTCTTTTAGGGTTTTTACTTTTTGGTCATTGTCGATCAATCAATAAGCCTTCGCTTAAAGGTCGTCATGCCCGAACACCACGGTGGCCATGCTTTCAACTCCCGTTTATGCGTACACTAATCCATCCGTGTCCACCCCCACCTGCTTTCCATCATTTACTCTGTTAGTGGTCTTGAATTATTGACCGATACTATATAATTTCGGAGGACATAATATTTTTCTTGATGTATTAAAATGTGTTTCTCAAACTTGTTTTAAGTAGACTGCAAGTTGTTGCGGGAAACATCTTCTATGGCACTACAACATAAAACTAATCATAATATTTGTTTTAACGATTATATTGGAGATGTTGGATTAGTTCTGTTCATGCACACCAGGCCCCATACATAAACTCTTATATCATAGTGAACTAGCCACAAAGACAACATTACTAAATCATTTAAATTTTAGGGCGGCAGCTAAAGAATTCCAGAGCGCAGCCACTGGACGTTGACGCTATGGTATTGCCCTATCGTCTCTTGAACAGTTGTTAGAGAGACTTGACATGACCTTAAGAAACATCTCTGGATTTGCAATTTTATTTTATTTCTAGACCTTCAATGGAAGAAAGGTCGGGACTGCTTCATATCAAAAACTAAAGGATAAATATTAGCCCTAGTTTTCGCTTGATTTTTAGACAATGTATGCTGAAATTTGAATATATATTAAGCTTAAGAGTGTCAAAAATGGGTAGAGCAATTTTGCGACATATCAGTTTCGATGATTCTATTGGAGACGAAGCACAGTAGGCGCAAAGAGGTTCCTTGTGAAATATTTTTACAGAATGGGCAAATTCGCAGAGGTTTAGTTAAGCATAGTGGATCAGTACTCACGTAATATAAGACCATAGCATGTATCTCACGCTCTTTGCGTCGCAGTTTTACAGCTTTCCCTAGCGCTCAGATTTAAGGGACTTATGAATAGTAAAAATAGGGCCACTAATTAGGTGTGATGCATTTTTGCCACATAACGCCTTAACTTTTTAGATCCTTTCAGCTCTTCTAGATCCAAAAACTGTTGAGTGCTAGATTTCTTTGGCTAAGATTTTTATAGAAGTTGAATGGAAGGTACAAGGATAAAAACTACAACTACTGGGACACTGCATGCGACAAGAAAGATTTCGGATTGACTTAGCCCTGTCAGTAACAATTGCGTCAGTTGCCCCTGCCCTAATGAAGAAACATTATGATTTGACCCACAATCTCAAACTAGGCATAAGGCGCTAGGCATAGGACACCAGCTTACTAAGCAAAATACTATTACTATTCCCTAAGGATAGGCTAGCTTCGTTTTAATTAGAATCTAGCGCCTTACTGTAGAGGAAAAAACAGGCGACAACTAGCCTAGATAATAGTAGGCTAGCGCTAGCGTGGTTTCCATTTGCCGTGCACAATCGGCTAGCCGACTTGTGTCACCTTCCTTCCCAAATCCTAGCTGCACATGGTCTAGATGGCTGTTCTTTGGCCATTCAATTTTTGCCAACCTGGCCCTGCCCGGATGCCTTAAGTCCCATTGGCGTCAATTTGCGTATCGCATGAGCCCTATAGCGATGTTCGCATTATAATCGCAATTTAAAGCATCCTTACACCGGCGTACCTAACCAGGTTCTGGGTCTGCGTCAAGTTTAATAATGTTCTGTGCGATGAACTTTCCGTATCGACTACAGCTAGGTTTTTAGTAAAACATTCACGCCTTAGGGTTGCAATATTGAAAAAATGTGAAAGGTGCGACACCTTGCAAATATTTGCCACTCCACCCGCCCCGAGCGCGAGTCTCGAGGCGGACCTGTGGCAAAGCCCCAGCCGCCGGAGGCCATTTTGCCAAAGGCGATTTTTTTAAAACATAATTATAGTTCTTTTGGGAGTTTTAATGCTCAGATATTATTACTAACGGGGTTTGCCCAAAAGGCTTCTGGTGCTCAAAAAGGACACCACTTGTGAGTTGAGGGTGTGGAAAATTCAGTGGAAGTGGAAGTAGGGTACTAACTAATTCTGCTAGAGTTTGTTTAATTTAGGAATGAACGTTCTTCAGACTGATTTTGTCCTTAGGGACCAAAATTGGCAGGCACAACAGATTTTAACAATTTAAGAATGTCAAGAGATTCAACTGAACATCTTCAAGTATTCATAAGATTTAAATGAACAAGTCCCTATAGGCTACAAACCAAAATGCAAAGTGAGCAGTCTCAAGGTCATTCATTCTTAAATTAAACAAACTCTAGTAACTACTTAAGTTTATATTCTAATATCTATGATACCTAGGCCTACTTTGAATTTTGAAATTATCATTCATCATTTTTATTCTTATTTATAATATTTAGTTTATTTACAGTAGGCCTACATTAAAATCAATTTAATTTAATTACGGTAAGTTAATTTAATTTAAATGAGTTTTTGGAGCATTTGTACAAGAAAGTCCTATGGGTGGACATTTGACCGTCCACCTGGAGGTAAGGATGGACAATGGGCAAATCTTTTCTAAGGTGGACGGTTGGCAACCCTAATTTTCCGCTAGGCACGCTACAAGTGCCACAATATAGTGCCTGCACCGCCTGCTGTGTTAGCAGTGTGGTATTTGAGCTCAGCATAAGTCTTTTCAGCCCCCCCCCCCCCCTTCACTGGCAATAAATAATAGGCCTAATGTAAACTTATTTTTTGTACTAAGTTGTGGCATGATGTCGGCGTGCCTGTGCTGTTATCCGGCCCAGTAACTATAACGGCAATGTTAGCCAATTGATATTTCCATTGCCAGAGATTAGCAGAACCAAAGATATTTCAGATTTGTAGGACTGTTCCACTTCCAAGTCCAAACCATATTTGAATAATTTTCACCATCAATTCACCACTTAGGGCAAAACAAAAACAAAGATTGACATTTTATTTTCACCTTAGATACCTGCCCCGAACTAGGGCCTACCTAACCTGTAATAGTGTAGGGCTAACACAAACAAATTTGGATATATTTTCACCGCCAATTCACTGATTGTGATTAAATTTGCCTGAAATTTTTCTGTTTTGGAATATCTTACACAATGTAAAGCTGTAGGCAAATTAATTTTTAAACATAATTTTAAATAGGTAGGCCCTACTGTACCTTATGACAAAAAAAAACTTTTTATGTGCACTGATAACTCTACTGTTGAGTGATGTTTAACCAGGGGCAGATCCAGGTCCTCTGTAAGGGGGTGGGGGTGATTGAGCTAGCGTAATGCAACACCGGGCACAGCCCGCCAGCTTAGTCTCACAGGGATTTTTTTTTAAAGAAGCTTTGTCAAAAATGTGTTTAAATGGCTTTAATTAATTTATCATACAGTTATCATCATGTTGTGCAGGATTGTTATAGTCATAATAGAATAAAACGTAACTTTTTAAGAATCAAGGTGGGGGCAATCGCCCCTACCGCCCCCTGGATCCGCCACTGCCTTAAACAACAACTAACTATTTTCACCACAAATACCTGGGCATATCCTCTGAAGCCCAGCTTATACCCTAGAAGCAATAAAGATGCTAAATTTCTAGTTTGTGCCTGCCTATATGTTCCTAATGTAAACTTGTTCTTAGGTCCATCACTAAATCGTATTACCGGAATTCTGTGGGAGCGCTCCTCGTGTACGATGTGTGCAACCGAGATAGTTTCGAGCACATCCCGTTGTGGATGTTGGAGGCTCGCCGCCACATCGAGCCTCACCTGCCGGTGTTTGCCCTGGTCGGCTGCAAGGTCGACCTGGCCAAGAACGGCAACCGCGAAGTGTCCAGGGAGGAGGCGCAGGACGTTTCCCCACCAAACACGGCCTTCACCTCATCGAGACTTCCGCACGGACGGGAGTAAACGTGGAGGAGGCGTTTCGCTCCGTTACAGAGGAGGTCTACTCGCGCATCCAGTCCGGCGAATACAAGATCGAAGACGGCTGGGACGGAATCAAGACCGGCTTCCAGAGACCCGGCGGTATGGATTTTAATTTAGTCGAGGCTGAGCCGGCAAAGTCGTCGTGTTGCTAGGTCAATTAATATTGTTAGCCGATAGCTTTCTCATTAATTTGTAAATATTTCATGTAAATTGTAAATAACCCACGAGTTGACTACGTACAAGTAGGTGCTGTAAGATCTCAACAGTACTGCAACCGTTACGGTAGTAATACCCTACCGGATACCTAGGCTACATACCTACCGTATCAGGAAATTGAATGACACACAAATTAAAATTTTATGCAGTTCACAGATTTCTTGTCACACCATTTTAGGTCTTACATTATTATTTTAGGTGTCATTTACCCCAATGTCTTTCTACCACTATGCTGCTATAAAAGTAACCTTGTCCAAGGATGAACTCACAATGTGTGCATAACTGGTCCAAACTAGACTTGAGTATCAGCTCTAGCTGCAATGCAATGAAAATTGTATAAGGTTTGTTGACTCTGGCGTGAATTGTGCCAAACTACTGGGTCACTATTTCCTATTTCAAATACCAATCGTTGGTTGGTCTCTATTTGCGCGAAGATGACGTCAAGATTGGCTCGGTAGTTGGTCCACTTTAAATTGAAGTTCCCCACTGAAAAGCAGTTCTGACTGAGTATACTCAAAATCAAATTTATTATTTATTTATTTATTTATTTAGCATTTCATTTATTTTCATTGGAAGCCAACAATGGCTTCCAAATATGTATGGGAAATTTGTCTTATTGTTAAAATTAGAGTTGAGAATATGTACAATGCTAATGCCTTTGCGCTACAAGGTTAGTTCACTTTGGTTTTCTCGATTTCTCGACCTGTACATAATAACTGTAATTATATTGGTAGGCCTACTTAAGCTTAAGCAGTATAGGCCTAATTTTAAAAAAAAATGAATAATACGACTGAAAGTATAAGTGTAGGATGTGATTCCAGGTAGCTGTGGTCTATCGATTATACCTATCGGTTAAATCCTGTTGCAGTTTTCGATGAACTAGATTTCAAATATAGATTATTTTCAGTTTTTGCTTCAGTAGTTGGTGATACTTGCTGGAATACATTGTACTGATCTGAATGTAAATTATATTGGAGAAGGGTTGACAGGTTGGGAAAAACAAAGAGAAACATAAATCCCAGCCTAAAAGGCTGGGGTGTTTTAAACTACTAAACTAATAAACAAGCCATGATCGTGAGGAAAAATAATTTGTTTGAAATTCAATGTATTGGTAGGAAAATGTTGAAACTGCATACCTGTTGACAAGTAATGCCACAATAGTGAACAGTAAACGGAAACACTAATAAGTAATAATCTATATTACGCACTGACATCGATGTTGTTTTAGGATAGGACAGGAGTTCAAAGCGATGTGTTCTGCATTCAGTAATTCAGTAATTTTTTGGTACTAAGTAATCAGTTGCTCACCCTTAATATGTATATGGAGTGAGAGTTTGCTAAAGCTCAGTAGGGTAGTGTTGGTCTAGGTAGGGTAAGTCATTCATTTTATACAATAGGCCTACATACCTACTCCATTCTATTTCAAAAGAAACTTTAGTAGAACAGGTGAATGATATTTAGCAATTAATTGAGCTTAACACTGTTCTTAGGAGGGAAAATAAGTTTTTATTATGTTGCAATATTTAAAACAAGTATTCACTTTGTCTGCTGTTGAAGGAAAGTGAATACTTTTCGAAATATTGCAACATAATAAAAACTTATTTTCCCACCTAAGAAAAGTATTCACTTTTCTTCAACAGCAGACAAAGTGAATACTTTTTTAAATAGGCCTATTGCAACATAATAAAAACTTATTTTCCCACCTAAGAACAGTGTTTAGTTCAATTAATTGCTAAAAACTCCATTCTAGTAAATTTTTAACAAAAAATACATACATAGACCTACTATTATTTAAAATAACAAACTGACCTTGGAGGTTAAATGGTAGAATATCCTAATTAGCTTTTGTATAGACCTGTAATACCATAAGTAAGCAAGGGACATGCAAATAGTGAGGTCCAATGGATGGCTATCAAGACTATGTCAACCAGAAATGTGAGTCTAAAGGATGCACAGTTTGTTTTGAGGATTGCCACACTCTCGTAAAATGGTTGCTAAGCAATCGTAATTTACGGACCTTCATTGCGGGTAGTCATCTTTGTAAGAACTTTTGTTTACCTCGTAATTAATTATGTTTTCTCAGTATTGTGTAGACAGCCCAATGTAATATGTAATTTCAGCTGATATATAGTAAGTAGAGACCCGGGAAATTCGCGTTATTTTTTTACGCGAATTATTAAAATGTCCTATTTTTTTGCAAAATGTGGCCGAATTGTGTGGTTAGGAACCCAAAAATATGTATATTGAATCGCGAAATAACACCTACTTTGCCGTTTACTGAGCAATAACACCGAAATCTATATTGAAACGCGAAATAACCACTATAAATGGCAATACTGTCCTTTAAATACATTGTAATTGTCAAAAAATGAGTTAAATCATGCTTTCTCCGTCTCAAGTTAATTCCTAGTTGGCCGGCTTGCGATATCAGAAGAATTCCTTTGTCGCCGGCTGTTCCGCTGTTTGCGCCCACCCCCCCCATAGACCACCAAGCGGCCGCCTCGCCCGGTGCAGACTACCGGTTGCCCGGCCCGTCGAGAGAGGCTGGCCGGCTGGCGACCCCCACCCACCCGCCGCTATTGAGGAAGGCTGGGCTGCCGAGTCAGACGAAGATGCGATATAAATCACACTGCTGTGTTTGCGTCATTGTTCAAGCAACTTCCAAGTTGTGATGAAGTCACGGAAGAGGACGTGACGGAATGGGTGGCCGCCGAACGCTAGGTTTTGTCTCACAACAGTAGAAGATAAGCTTATCGCTGCCGGGTATCTTCTTGTAGACGCTTCCGAACGACCTTCAACCGCTCGGGGGGAGGGGGAGTACGACGATAAAATGACGTAATTTAGGCTTTCAGGATTCAAGTAACCCGATCCCTGGAAGGTCAGGAACCGGATCCTAATTTTACTACCCTATGACATCCCTAGTAGATACCACCCAGTTGTGGTTTATCTGTTGAATAATTAGAAACTCCGAAGATGCTCAGCAACAATGGTGGCATTCTAAAAATGTACCTAGGCCTGTTGAAAATACATTTCCAAACTTGTGTACTAGTACCTAGTAAAAAAAAAAAAATTGTCAAATCCAATTTTTGTGATTACTGACACCCTTAAAATAAAACCATAATAACACCGAATTTTTGATTTTTTAAAAACACATAACACTTATTTTCAATTTTTAAAAACGAAATTTGCAAATAAATAAAACCATAAAATTGGGTCTCTAATAGTAAGTTATAAAACTGGCACGGTACCAGTAGATAAGATATTGTAGGCTTTCACGACCCATAGATGAGTTTGTGAATGATCCTTTGTCCGTTGCATCTTCAAGACTGAAGAATGCTCCAACATAGGTGGCGAAACGTCGAGTAGTGCCTCATCATGGACACGACGCAACAGCCTGGATCATCCAAAACTCCAAATAACATAATATTTGTTGGGTCCCACTCTCTCTGTGATCACTCAGTTTTATGCAAGTACTGTACGTAGGTAGACCTTTGTGTAGCATTGTGTTGCTATTTGAGCATGTTTATGATGTATTGCCTGGTACTACAATATACGTTGTTGTCCTACCAAGTTGTGACCTTGCCCACTAGTCGTTAGATTTCCCTAAAACTTTTCATTTTCCATCTGGATGAGCTCAGCTGGCAACCAGGATGCTTTTCAGAACACTACTTTGTAAGTGTAGCCTACCATTTAAATAATAATAATAATATCATAATAATTGCTCGGGACATTTCGCCGCGTCAAATATATTTAATTGTTGTAACGTTCAGACCAATTAATTTTTTTGATGATATTTCGGTCCGCAAAAGCCTTAAATTTGAAATAATAATATTAATCATAATAGCAAATGGTTTATTGTCATATTTTGAAAGGGTAATCAGCATTTTATCAAACATTAAAAATTTTAGAATCTGAAAAACTCTTAATTTTTAACATGTGTTCCCTAGAGCCTAGCCCTAGACTAAGGTGAAGGTGAAGAGTGAAGACTATCTGTATCAATAGATAGTTAAGTATTCATAATTTAAATTAATCACGGATAACATTGAATATGTAGATTTTGGTGGAGATCTGATGACAGCAGGCATACACTGGCATTATACCTTGACAATACCTTGTATGAAAGCTTCTTGCTGAGAAGAGTATAGTAGCATTGGGTGGTAAGACACAGTGGAAGATGTCCGCTCCCTCTCGCTCGGATACATTCAGTCGATGCTGATCAGGTCTAGTTTGGTGTTACTACATGTTGTGCTGACAAGAGGCCTATCAACGAAACTGGTGCTTTGTGTGCTTCGTCACCGCCGCTCAACAAGTTCACGTCATACTTATCCACTTGCTACACATTTATTTTATGAATTCACTTCAACAAAATTAATGATGATGCTAGGCAATCATTCCAAAAACAAAAACTGCATTGCTTCCCAGCAGAGGCATGCATTTTTGGTAAAACAATCATTAAAAATAATTTTTTGAATTATTTTCACAACAAATTCATTGCTTTTGCACTTAACAAAAAAGTTGACCTTTATTTTCTCCCCAAATGCATCAGCAAAGAGAAAACAAGTTAACAATAATATAATGTTTTAAAATAGTGGAATGCTTACCATTATGTGTGTCTGAGTATGCTATTACGTGCAGTAGCTTATTTTTACTTTTTAGTTGGAGAATGTATGCCACCAATATGCATGACTGTGTAATGAACACAAAAATTTTACGACAAATTGTGAATAGTAACTACTAACTATGTATTTCCATTTGAAAGGAGTTCATATTTATGTTACCTGTTGACTATTGCCATCGTCAATTACCACACATGTAATTATTAAATTTAATCATTACTAATAAACGTTCTAGTAACAAAATAATATATTATTATGTTTTGCATGAATAGTGAATGCTAGTCAGAGATTCAACCATTCAAATTATTGTTTTATTGTTTGCTTTATAATGTGATTTTAATTATGTGTACTTATATTTTGATCATTGATCAATTATAGACATTACATCAGAAATAGGGATACACATAGATACTTTTTTCATTATCGATTATCAAAATGGTAATGTCATTATTGAATTATAACCAACAAAGCCTGTTCCGACCTATAAGTGGAACCTCAAGTGTGGCAAGTGTAAGTCAAAACAATACAATCGCGATCCGTTTGCTGCCTCGCTGTCATGTATTTGGCTTCTGTTATTGACTGATAGCTCATTCCCCAACATAAATCTCGAGTGTGACACCATCCACCCAACCAGTGCATAGCACAACGTGAGATAATCTCCAACTTTATAGAGTTTGGTTTGTGCCACTATTGACCAATTATTTGATATTTCAATAATCGATAATGAATTTTGGTTATCGATTATCGAAATTATATCCATTATTGTTATTGATTATCGATCGATAATATCGATTGTCGTTCGTGGCATCCCTAATCAGAAACCAAGGTAAAGACCATTACCCTTCTCTGCATTCTTCTTGGAATTTATTTTGTTCAAGGGTTGTTAACTGTTTGATCATAATGTGCCACTCAAGCTGCATTGTTGAGTAAAATAACAACAAACACATAATTGTAACCTCTCTTGTTCAGAAGAAAAATTGTTTATCTGGTTCTGTACTCAAGGATGCAGAGTTGAGATGGATAACGGTCCATTTAAGATCATTGCACTCACATTATTGTGGTTTGTGAAGTGATGCGCTCTGGCATACTAGCTTGTCCATGGGATATCGTTGTCAGCTTGAACCGCTGTGGTGTGAGGCAGTCTACCATTAAACACATAGGTGTAACATGGTTTTCATTTGTCGGCCAAAGTAGTATTAATTTCAGTTCAATCGAATAGATTATGTAATGATAAATGTATACACACACTAGCCGCACCTAATATGAAATGGTTTATAGTAATATGTGAATTTAATTAATGGTTTAAATTTTATACTTGGGATGGTCATATTCATAACAGTGTGTCTGTAATGTAATGTGTTTGTCCCCGTAACAATTGTTAGAATAATGTATAACCAAAGAAACGTGTCCCTTTCAATTTCTATTGGGCTGTTATTTTTAATTTTATAAACTAATAAAAGTTGTTTAAAACATATTTTTAATGTGTTTTTAATACTGTTGGCAAGATCTTCCTAGCCTACATTGGTCCTGCCTGAGGCACTGCTATGCAATACATGTACTTTCCCAGTGTTTCTGTATTCTAGCGTTCATCGTGGGTTGTGGCTTTACGCAGATGAAATTCGTCCTGTAAATGGACATGGGTTGCAGCGACGGTTGAGTAGGCCTACTACATAATATCAACCAGCTTTCTAACTCGTGTAAAACGCTAGTAATATAAACAAGGTCTAAAAGTTTACTAAACTAGGAAAAACGGAAAACGCAACGAAAAGTCCTGCCGCGTTGATGGTTGAACTTTTTTGTATGTTTTTATTTTGCGTAGGACCACTTTTCCTTTGCAAGTGCTTTTTGAATGCATTGTAGGTGATTGTTGTCAAGTTTTCTATTGTTACTTGTTAATTGTTATTATAAAACTCAAAAAACTCCCTATTTAAACCTTTATTTCTATGGATTCTGGCTAACTTTTTCAACTTTTTCTTTTAAAAGGTACTACATCACCATAACCTTAATGTCCATGTGAAATATGAACGTTGTAGCCCCACCCGTTTGGTCAGAATCAGCCCAAATGTCACTTTAATATCGCACTACAAATCGGAAAAGTACGATATTCATGAGAAACATTTCTTCGATTGTACCCAAAAATGTGGCACGTCTTAAGTTCAGAGATTTTCGAAGGTCTCCTCAAATTTTCATCAAGATCGCATATGCCGTTTGCCCGGTAGCATGCAAACAAACAGCAAAAAAAAAAAAAAAAACCCGAGCTAAATTTTTTGGAGGGTCAGTGAAATTGAAGTAGGCCGGTAAAAATCGTGCCAGCCACCGCGGCCCAGTTGGGGGGCCTAGTAGGGATGCATAACGATTAAATAAGAATTAACGATAATCGAAAAGGTGACTGAGGGTATAGATAGAAAGGAGGAGGCGGAGGCATATTTTTTGTTGGTAATTACAATATTATACAACGTTCTGGTGCTGGTGTAATGTTAGGATATTGTTGTAACAAGGGTAAAGTAACGGGTACAAAAGTACCCTATGATTACATCCATATATTTTCTATAAATGGCATGTTTAATATGAAAAAGTGAATGAAAATATAATAATATCCGCATTGTGGTGTTGTAACTTGGTTGGACAAGATAAGAAGCAATCTGATAAGAAGTGGTCCCCAAAATCGAAGGATGTTTTTATTGTATTTAGTTGCAGCTTGCAGCAAATACACGCCTCGGCTCGGGGCCAGAAAAAGATGACGGACCAAAAACAAGAATTTGACCGGTGATAATTTAAATATTTTTTATTTCGGATATTCTGGGCCTACATGTTTCTAAATAACTACTAGTACTTTTATTACTTTCCCGGGGTCAAATAGTATTCTATTCTAATAAGACCCCAAATTTCAAAAATTAGCGGCTTTCATTTCTTTTTGCTTTTGAGCACGCTGAAGTAAAAGGGGGGAAAGTAGGCGGAGCTCTTCCCTTGGTACCTCTTTTTTTTGGGGTAGTCGTTGCTGTTTTCTCTTATTTTTTGGCTAAAATTTGGGGAGCAATCCGGGAAAAAACAGTAACCCCACAGTTACAGCATTTTATTGAAGTTAAAACCCCGAAACAAAGTTCCAGGTAAAATAAGCCAATCCCTTTAAATATGTCAATGTGTTACTGACCCAAACCTCAAAAATTCGCCAGGCCATGGGTCCAGTTTTCCCTGGGTAGGCTAGGCCTAGCCTGGGCCTAGGCCCTAGCCTTTTTTTTGTAAGTATGCCTTTCCTTTTAGAGTCTGAAGTCTTACACAAAAAGTCCCATTCCTTTTATGTTAGACGTTTCTAGGCGTAGCGGTAGGGCTTCAACAGCTATCGTTTTGGGAAAACCTCAAGGAGCTAAACTAGGCCCTAGGGCCTAGGCCTAGCCCTGAGGGACGCTTTTTAACTAGTGTTACGGGCTTCGGCCAATACTCGGAAAAAAAAGCGGGCCCCTTCAAAAAAATTTCGTGTTGGGACTTCTTGGTTGGTAGCTAGCCCCAATTTTCAACTTTTTTTTTTTCCATTAAAAAAAATGAAAAACAACTCAAATGAGAAACAAATAAAAAGGGAGACGAAACCCGACTTTTTTTAGACCCGGGTACCCGTCCCCAAATTACCCGTGGGTTCCCGGGTTAAACAAAAAAATCGTTGGGGTGTCTAAAAAACTGTAAAAAACCCCGCTCACAATTATGTAATATCTGGACGAATAATGCGGTTTTACAAACAAGACTGCGTGAAGTAGGCCAGATTTCTAATCACGAAAGAGGAACAGCCGGGCCATTAAGATAACACTCACTGTTTCGTTTTCGCTTTATATCTTTGACGTGCAGTCAAGTCAAGGGGCACGACTCACAATGCGTTGGCGCGGGGGGTGGGTGGGGGGCAGAGCCCGCATTAGAGTAAACAAGATAAGGAAAGGTTTATCACCATGGGTGAAAGCTTTTAAAGTTTTGACTTCTAGCTGATTGAAAACATAAGTGATGTTGTGGTAATTATTTATGCAGTATAATCTCTGGAAGATTGCACGAGTGGTTAGGCATGAGGGGGGGGACATACTCAGCACACTGCCACAAGTCGGCGGCATGAACAAAGGACATTATAATTCAAAACAAAAACGCCGCCAAGCACAAAAGATATGAGAAAGCGCATGTTTACATTAGCCTTCCGCCTACAATGTGACACCTCAATTCAGGAACCGGGTTTTACGGGTAAACGGGTAGTGGAAACACGTACCCATATCCGACTTCTCGGGTGGGCGGGTACCCGGTCCTCGGGTACCCGTCGTCTGGTATAATCTTAATTTGACGGAATGTTATTTTACATTAAATTTATGATTTTCCTTTTTCTAATTGAATATTATTATGTGTTTACTTGGTTTTTGGGCGCGGAAAGTAGTTTCTGGACTTATTTAATCACTTTTAGTTTGATTGAATAACACACGCAATCCCTACCCCTGAGCCCTACACAACACTCGCACATGTCACTGTCACTTCATGGTACGCTATGTTATGTTGTTTGTTACATTAAATTTATTATCGTTTTTGTAAATGAATATAATAATGTATTTATTTGGCGCGGAAAGTACCTTTTGGATTTATTTGATCACTTTTAGTTTGCTTGAATTGCTCACAGATTGTACTCAAACACTCGCACATTTCACTAGTCACTTGTCGGTCAGCCATGTTATGTTGAGGCCTACCATCCCTTTTCGCAAAATACTCCACCTACAAAACCTTTAACGTCGTTATTTAAAAAAAAGGACTTTTATTACAATAGGATTTTCGTTTAAAATAGCGACGTTAAAGGTTTTGAAGTTTTTTTTGTTACTATAACAGTAAAAACGTGATGATTCTATTTTGGATTTTTTTATTATGTTCTTGTAAGGTTACTCGCAGTGAGTAAACATCTCAGCACGGTAGGAATAGGCCTAGGCCGCGTCGCTCCTCGCTAACCGGAGTCAACTTCACACAGTGTGGGCGGGGCGTGGCCCTGGTCTGTTGTGAGTTGTTACGTAGGCCTAGAGAAACTTAATTTTTTAATTGTAAATATTCTTTGAAATTTGTTTCCGCGCATTTAGTTTGTGTTTCCTATAAAATATTGATGTTTTGGAAAAAAAAAAAAAATGATAAAAATAGCAATTCCGTCAAACTAGTAGAGTTCCCCGTCGTCTTCCCTACAAATAAAGGAGAACTCATTATTAACGATTTATTAAATGTGTTGTACGTGGAGTATTTTAGCGAAAAAGGTTGGTAGGCCCTACTGTCCGCCATGTTGGCGTAGCCTAGGGCCTAGGCGTAGGTCGTGTCACTCCTCGCTGATAACTTACATAGGAACAAAACAGAATGAAATGATACATGCAAGTGTATTTTTTAATGATATAAAAAATAGGGCCCAGACCTAGTAGGCCTAGTTATAAAATATAAATCATTTTAAGTTGATTTGAATTGTTATTATTATTATTATTTTATTGGATGTATTTCATACAAACTCGGTTAAAACCGGAGCTAACATGTTGTATGGACTTACGTCAAGTACTTCCATGTGTACCTATTACATACTATTACTTTTGTCTAACTCTAACTAAAATAGTCATTTTAAATTGTTAATATTGTTATGTAGTGATTGTTTTCTTTCTCTTGG
>JAMZAV010007230.1:0-31961 GCA_024449915.1 Sweltsa coloradensis | reverse complement strand
CCCGATAAAAAAAAAAAGGAGTTCGTTAAAGAAGATCAAGGAATCCTGAACCTCACAACTCGTTATAGTGTTGGACAGGTATAAGCTTAACAGATAAAACATTTATAGCGCAATGAATAGGGCTGAGTAGAGAGTAGAAGAGAAGTTGAAACGCAATAATGATAGTAAAAACAGGGGTTGGCAAAAATACTAATAACTATCTAATCCCCAATTGGTTAGAGTTGTTGTAGAGTTGGCGCCCCCCATAGTCTCAAATAACAATACACATCTAATTATTGTGTTGCTATAAAATATTTTTAAAAGTGAAAGTCTAACGTCTGAAACACAGCGGTGCGCACGGATCCGCTGGCCCCGAGGCTCCGGAAAAACAGGTGGCCCAGAACCCCATTTCTACCCTACTGATACGCCTCTGTACATAAATGACTTTCTAAATCCCTTCAGAATTTAATCTAGGAACTTCCAATGAGTTTTATTAAAGTAGAATTTCTATCACGATAAAACAATTTTAAAAATATTGGGAAAATACCTAAAACATACCTTTCAATACTTTGTATGTTTTTACCAGCACGCTATACTTCATCCTCTCCTCAATCGTGAAAACAATCAGACTGCAAATCTTTTTTTAAAGGGGAAAATGAATCAAACAGATGGTCAATTCTCTTTTTGGAGTACAACATACTCATTAGAAGGTCTAACTGCCCAAACCACAAAGCAATAACCCAATAACAGAGTGAATATAAGAATCTACAAGTAACCTCAACATTCTCTCGGTTACAAACCTCTTCATTCTACTTATAATTCCAAATTGCTGATGATACTTTATTACACAAAATATTCATAATGTTTCTTAAAATTTAAATTTACAATCTAAGAAAACTCCAAAGATTTTTTAAATTCATACACTCTAAAAAATTAACTTACCATTACAATTTAACGTCAAATGAATATTATTCATGCTCTATCATTAGCCTTAGAAAATCATAAAATTTGTTTTGCTATAATTAATATCAAGTTCCTGAGTTTTAAACCAATCATCCATCCTCTTTAGAACTTTTTTGAAGACGTCTTACGATCTCCCTTTGACATCCACACCTTTTAAATAAAAAAACCAAGTCATCAGCATATAAGATATAATTGATGCCCCCCATTATAGTGATATATCATCTATATAAAGAAAAAAACAGGGGTCCTAATATTGATCCTTTTGGGGTACTCCCAAAATATATTGAATACTTTGAACTATATTTTTCAAGATTTATAAACATTTTTCTATTTAAAAAAAAAATCCGCCAAAATATAACAAATAAGGACTTACGTTATACCTGGTTTTTAATTTTATTAAAGAGGGAAAAAAGGTACTGAATCAAATGCTTTCCTAAGATCAACAAAGACAGCTCCAACCTTACCATTACGATTGTCAATCCCTTTATAGATATAATCTGTAAATGCTAGGACGACACTTTGTGTTGACCTACCTTTCCTGAAACCATGCTGGTTTGCACTTAAACCTTCAGTGCATCCACTTCATGTAATAACCTCTTGTGTAAAAATTTTTCAATAATTTTCCCTACAATTGGAAGAGTTGATATAGGTCGATAAGAATTCCTATCACTCTTTTACCTTTAAACCCCTTTTAAATAGGCGTTACCCTTGCCAATTTCAGCTGTGTTTGGAAATCACCTACAAGAAGAAAGGGAAATTAGATACGCTAATAATCCGACTATTGATGCGCATTTCTTAAATACTATGCATGGAATCTCTTGAATTGTTTGCGGAGCTTTTTAATTTTAAGGCGTTTAATTGCTGAAATGACTTCTTCATTAGTACTTTGTATGCGGGAGATTCTCTGCTTCTCTTCTATTTAAATCTTTAAACTTACCAATTTCACTTTAAAAAACTACCCTCGTTCACAACAAAACTTTTTTGTAACAAACAGCACATATCTGGATTAGACTGTAGGATACCCCATTCTCTGTTAATGAGGCTATGCTACACTCTTTTTTTCTCTTTGTTACCTGTCAACTTTTTATAAACTGACCATAAAGATTTTGAAGAAATATCATTATCAAAAGAAGACTTAAAATGCTCACGCTTAGAAAAACGAATCTGATTATTTACCCCTTTTTTCTAACTTTTTGTATTTCCCCCCACGTTGACTCCTTCTAAAAATTCTAAATTCTTTGCGCAAGTGGTCTCTCCTATGCATGGATTTCCTAATCTCTGCTGTTAACCATGGGCTGGCTTACCTTTAATTCTTAATTTCAAGGGGTGTGCATGCTCATTTAGAGGTTCTCGACTACTTTAACAAACATTTCTAATTTATCATCTGCACTTACCGCCACACCAATTTGGTCACTGGACCACTTAAGATATCTTCATCTACTTGCTTCCAATCAACATTCTTATAATTCTAGTATTTACAAATTTAGGAAGAAATTTTTGCTTATTAATCTTACGAACACAATAAATTAATTCATGATCACTTAATCCTACACTTATTATACCTGACTGAATAATATTTTCATTGTGATTTGCATAAACATGATCAATTAAAGAAGCTGACCTATTATTAACCCTAGTAACAGACTTTATCATTGTACCAATCCATGTGATCTATAATGGCATTCACGTCGACAATTCATGTGAGAAAACCTAGGGCCACACTTGACATTGGTCTTTTTCAAGTCCCCTAATGTTGCCAATCATATAGCTGAAAGGTTGACGAAGGTTTCGTTAGAATATTGGTTTACTGCTGTCAGCCACTCAGCCCGTCTTCATTTATATTCCAACTCGAGAAAAGGTACGAAAACAACCATGCATATGCCATTGCATTAAACAAGCGTTATTTTAAACGTTTCATAATTATAACGTATGTTAATCAATTCCTTGTCAAAAAATGGTTCTGTGGGTGTTCTTAATTTTAATTTTAACCAAATATTAAGATTTGTTCGAAAAATAACTTGGCAATGTTTTTTACTTTTTTTTAGGGTCACCCTTGATTTAAAAAAAAACTGTTTTAAAAAAGGAAAAACAAAATTAAAATTATTATATCCCTTTAATACCCATGGAAAACCCAGTTTTTAAAAGAGTGAAGGAACACCCGGGATTCAAAACGGGGAAACCCAAAGGGACAACAGTAAAAAATGAAATAAAAACACAGGGGTTTCTGCAGTGTTTAAAAAACTATTAAAGGGGTATTTATAAATTCGTGAAAGCTTTCCCGCTTCTCCTTAGACAAGTTAATAATTGGGTTATTTTTCGGGTTTTTCTTTTAAATTCGCCAATTTAAATACCCCTTTTTGAATGAAACGGTGCTAAAATCTTTTTTTTCCCAAAAACCCCAAAAAAACCCGGGAAAAAAGGCAGGCTAGACAGTGTGTGTATTAAAATTTTTTATCAAATTCATAAAATAATTAAATGATAAGATTAGTTCATACGGGCCCAGTGTTTGAGTTTTACAAAACTTTTAATTTATCCAGTCTCCCAAACCCTTTTAAAAATCCCCAAAAAAAAAACCTTTCAAAAAGAATTTGTTGAAGTTGAAAGGTGGAGAGGCGCATGACGAAAAATAATAGGGGGTATTTTAAAACCCATTTACCCAACCCAAGATGAAAGGGGTTTTACGGGGTGTGGGGTCCCCTTGTTAAGTATGTTAATCGTGTATTTTTTTTCATTTATTTGATTAATATATATTTTTATTAAATTTCCTTCAAGCCAAAAAAAGGGCCTAAAAGGGTTTTTTAAATCAAAAATTGTAGCTCTTTCTAAGGGGAAAATTGGGAAAAAAAAAAACATAAACTGTTCGCCGTTTTCCCCGCGCTATTTGGTAGTTTATTTTTCTTTTAGCTATTGGTATTTCTTGTTTCGTTTCATAATTTTCACATATTGTTATCACCTTTTTTGAATTTCTGCCTATCAGACGTCCTTTCCTGGTTTTTTTCGCGTTCGACTTATGCAAGCACCCTTGCCCAACTCAGTTCACCTCTCGCCTTCACTTCGATAAAAGTGCAAAGTTCTTTTTCGTCTCAATTTTTCTCGCTCGCACCTCGCAACGCACGTAATCCCCCTTTTCCGGCCCTTTGGGCACTCACTGTACGTATAAAAGGGGTTTGTACCCGCCTGCCCGCCCGTTTTGGAATAAAAAACGAGGGTTTTCCGGGCGGCACCCTTGGTTCGATTTTCCCTTTCCCCGGCCCTTCCCCTAATTTCCTACTACTACTTCCCAACTCGGTTTCCACCCCTGTTCTCCCGGGGTTTGGGTTTAAAATCTGCCCATCGTACTTACCTCTGCACGCCCCCTTCAGCCTACGCCCCAAATTGGGGGTAAGTTCAGATCAAAAATATATACAGCCCCATTTTTCCGGATTTGGGGCACCTGGGCTCAAACAAAGGGTTCCCCCGGGCGGGGGTTGCCCCGGGGTGTTTTTCCCCGCTTTTTTCGAAAATATTTTCTCATTCAAGGTTTTTTCCCTTGGGGGGTGCCCGCCCTACACACACGGGGGTTGGTGTTGTAGTTTTCCGCTCTTCGTGTTTTTTTTGTTGCGCTATTCATGTAATTGTCTTTACGTTGTTTCTCTTATTGTTGATACTTGTAATCTCCGTTCATCATGGAAGAGTTAAAAGCGCAGCAGAAAAATTTAAATTTGCTCGACGCGATTTTATTTTCGGCCCTTTTTCAGCAACGTACAATGCTTTCCCCCCCCGAAAAAATAAAACCCGATAAAGTCGGGGCTTTTTAGGCCCCGTTTGATAATTTGTTCAATTGGAATCTGAGTTCCGCGAAATCCAAATGTCTTTGCCGAATAAACACCCAAGTGGGTTCTTCCCGCTAAACGATCGAAATGGGGAAAAGTTAAAGGGACAGTTTTAAAAAACGCTTTTCTTTGCTTTTTAATTTTGTTATACAGGGTTTGATAAATTAAATCAGCCCCCTTTGGGGATCAATCTGCCCTCTGTCCGCCTCATTTTCAACCACCCTCTTGCATTGCCAGCCCATAGATTTTCCCAAAAGTTCAAAGGAACTTTGAAAATGGCCCAAATTTCTATTTTTTTTTAAAATCCTGATGATGAAAATAAACCCTTTAAGTGATGTAAAAAAGTTAATTTTTTTTAACAATTCATTGTCTAAAACTCCTTTGGCCCTAAATCTCGATTTTCAAAAAACCCTGAAAAAAAAATTTACCCCCGCTCTGAACATTTCTCATCTTTTTCTTTAAATCAAAACAAGCGATTACTAGGGGTTTGTTTTCCCAAAAGGGATTTTAGATTTTGTTCCTCTAAAAACGCATCCTATGACGGTTTTAAAGCTTTTCAAAAAAACACATCGAAAACTCTTTTCGAATCTCTGAAAGCTCTGAATTTTCCCGTTTTTTGGGTTTGTTTTTCTTATTGTTATTTTTTGGCATTAGCTAATCTCGATGCGTCATCTCGCAAGGTTTTTAAAACAGACAAATATCTAATTCAACCCCCCGATTACAAACGCTAATCGATTTTCTCAAAGACCAACTAAAAACGATGGAGTTTTTGTGCTGTGGGGAAAAGTTCTTTTACCCCGTCAAAAGTTCTCTCCCTTCAAAGCGAATAAACACCTTTTTTATTCTCACCTCCCTCGAAAAACAATGTGCACAAGTCCCCACAAAACTCATTCGAAATCACTCTCTTCCCAACTGTTTTCCGCTTGCCGGAAATTAAGGCTTTTTAATACTTTTTAACCAGTGCAATTTTTTTCCGGGGTTTTAAACCCATAGCCCAACGTTATGACACGCTGCCCCAATTTAAAAAAAAAAACGCTTTTTTAATTTGGTATGGGGGGTTCACACCTCCCGGTCCCAATGCATTCCCAAAATTCATTTTCTGTGTGTAAAGCTTTTAAACATAATTCTATTTTACATTCTAAAATCCGCCCCCCTCTCGTGACGATACTCCTTTTTTCCACCGAGAAAGGGCCCTTCCCAGCGCCCCAGGCTCTGTCAGTCAAGCCGGGCCCTTCGAGCCCCACTCATCAAACTGTCATACTGGGGCACCGTTCGCGCACTCATTAGTGCCCGCGCACGGGATCATGAAACCCCTTCCCCCCCCCCCCCGGTTGTTGCCCTCCGGGTCACAAATCTCTGCTATCACTAAGTCTTAGTGCAAGGTTTGGGCTTGAAAGTCAATCCAGCCACCCCCCAACTGTCAGGGGTGGACAAATTTAATACCCCGGGAATGGAAATTGTGAAAATGCATTTAGTTCTGGGCCCTCTTGGGAACCTCTACATGCCCAATGCACACGTTCTCTAAACTTTTGCCGGAAAATTTGCCTAAATCCCCCGGGTCCATTTGAACCCATAGACGCTATCATGACCGACCCCCGCGACGACCCTTTTCTGTCCGGGGCCCCATTGTTTTTCCTCATTGGTGCCATCTTACTCGACATTCTCAAAAAACCCCGGACCCACGATCGTGGGCAGAAAACCTGCCGCACTAAAAACTTTTTTGGGGGGAATTTGGGCCCCCCGGTTCACGCTACTAAACCAGCCCCGGGAGTCTTTCCTACTCATTTTTTCCGCTGTGAAAAGCTTCCCTTTGGAACCCTTACTCTCCGTCTCTTCTGGAAACAAAAGAAGCCCAGTGGGACCCCTCTCTGGCCCCAATGGTTTCCCGCTCTTTTGAAGAGCATTTCTTTAAAACCCTCCCCTTCGCGCGCCCCCTCGGGGCCGCTACTCGGTCGCTCTACCATTAAAACCCCCTATTGCGTCATCCCAAAGCTACAATCGTGACGTCGCGCTAAAGGCCCTTTTGTTTTTTAGGGGCGTGGGCTAAAGCGTGATCCCCCCTTTCAGGGAATCATATAAATGATTTATGATGATTACGCTCGTTCACTGCACATGCAGCCTTCCTCTCGACCTCCCGGAGTACATACTCCCCCCTCATTGTGACACAAGGTCACAAGCTCTACCACTTAAACTGCGAGTGGTATTCAACCCCTCCCCCCCCTGTTTAAAAGTGGAGTCGCTCTCAACCACGCCCTTCGAGTGGTCCTAAGTTTCAAAGTGACCTTCCCACTTTTTCTAACCATTTTTCGCACTTACCCTGAAAGCTTTGTGCGGGGAAACGTGAGACAAAAATTTCCCCGCCCAAATCCTTGGGGCACCGGGAAACGATCGGTTTTTCCAGCCATACTCTGGGTCCGAGCCCTACTCTCCTGTCATTGAGTACAAAGTAAATACAGTGACCTACGGTCCCCACGCCCTCTCCCTTTTCCGGGCCCAAACGAGTTTGAAAAAAACTGGTCGTGGACGAAAGGTGCTAAGTTTTCCCCTCGCTTCACGCGCCCTTATTCAAACATTTTTCATAGAGGGCGTAGTTTCAGGGCCCGGACCTTGGGGCGAAGCCCCCGTGCCCTTTGTGCTGGTTGCAGTCACTCACTTCCCGTGGCGGCATCCCAGCTAAAAAAAGTGGGTTTGCAATGTTCCTGACGCTTTTTAGCTCCCCCCCAAGGACCATCTAGAAACTCCCCCGGTCTTCTCCAACGACGAACAAATTTGAAAAACTCGGTTTTGTTGTGGGACCCCGTTTTTCCCATTTTCTTCAGCGTCCCAAAACTCGGGCCCCTTTTTTGGTTTCGTCACCCAAAGGTTTCCCTACTCTCCTCCCTCGCGCGGGATATTTGACCCCCTCGGGTTTTTACCCCTTTCGTCTCCTGGTGAAGGTGTTCATGGCCCGAATCTCTGCCCCTTGCCCCGTGGGAGGGATTTAATCCCCCTCTCGGGGAAACATCTCTCAGACTTGGGTCACTGCCATTGAAAGCGTGCCCAATTTTAGGATGTTTATTTTTCCGCGTCTCCTTGTCATGAAAAAAAAGCCACATACCGGCTTTTTTTGGGTTTTGCGACGCCTCCAGAAAAGGGCCCATGCTGCTACTCTTTAAATTGCACGTTGAACGTGCTCGCAACTCACGTCAATTTTTGAGAGCCAGGGCCCAAAGGGCGCGCCCTTCAACTGCTCACTGTGCCCAAGTTGGAAATCAGTGGGGAAATTTTTATTGTCCCAAAGGGGGCTTAAAAAACACCCTACCCCCTCTCAAAACCCTTGCCCCATAAAAAAACATGTTTCCCATAAAAACTGACTCCCCCTATCTCCCCGCTTGGGTCAGTTAAAAACCCCCCCCCGCTGAAGACATTCGTCGCCAATCGGGTAGTCGAAATACTTCGAGACCAAATTTTCCCCTGAATTGGGGTCATTTGTTTTTAAGAAACCCTGCCCATTGCCCTCTCGGGGGGTTTTCTCCCCCCGGGCCTGTTTTAACCCCCCCATTGGTTTTTCGGGTTCCCCCCTTTATGCGTTTTTCCCCCCTTCCCCCGTGGTCTCGCTTTGGGCCCCTTTCCCGGGGTTTGGGAAACCCCGCCCCGATGGCCCCAGCTGAAAACGTCTCCCCCCGGTGCTGATAACTCAAAGATCCCCCCATTTATCCTCGCTTGTCAAAATCAGAGTTTCTCCTCGCTTTGAAACCAAGCGCGTGTTTCCCGGGCACTGGGACGCTTATCCCCAAACTTTTCTTTCTGTCGAACAAACCCTTTCACCCCCCTCTGGGGCCTCTGCTCCCGTCCGATTTTGAGGACGCGATGCGCCTGTTTTTTGCGCATCACTCAGCAGCATTTTTCTTGCTGATGGCTCAAACAACTGGCCCAAACACCGTTCGTGACCCCCGCACGCCCCCCTCAAGCCCTTTTATTGAAATCCCGTGGGTTTGTCAGGGGGGGCGGCAGGCTTCCCTTATTCTTCTCTCCCCAAAAAAAGCTCCCTCATCCCCTCTTGCTTCCCAAGGAAGCGCATTTGGCCGCGCTCTTTTGTGTGCCCTTTCCCTTCTCCTCCCTTTCCAAATTGGCCCCGGGACTGTGCCCAACTTCATTCAGCAGATGTATTGGATTGTCTCTCCCGCGTTGGGTTTTTTACGGCAAAGCATTCTCGCTGCTTAAACCCGTTTAAATTCCGCCCCCAAACCTAATCAGCCAAATTTTGGGTAATCTGTGAACCTCGGTTTTAAAAATTTGCGTGCGTTCCTCACGGGGGGCACAGGGGCTTTTTTTCGTGGCCATTCTCAGTTTAAGGGCAAGTCCTCTCGTAATGCCTCCATCGTCAAAGGCATTTATTTCTTTTTCGTCTGCATTGGGACCAAACGGGGCACCCTTTAGCTGGTCTCTGACCTGTCCCCCTGAAACCTTTTGGCCCCTTTTTTGATCGGTTTTTTCGCCCGGGGGGCCCCAGCTACATTTTTCTCCCCACTGTGGCCGTAACTACTAGGGGCTTCCCCCCCCCCCCCCCTCCCGAGATCTACGATTCTTCCCCCACGGCCGTGAGACGCCATCGGGCCCAACTTGCACTCGTAATGTTAGGTGGCATTTCAACCCCCCTTACGCTCCTAATTTCGGTGGACTTTTGGGAAACCCGGGGAAAATCCGCCCAAGTTTCTTCCTGCATCGACTAATTAAGGACTCCGCCCTTAAATTTTGAGGAGTTTACTCCACCCTGTTTTTTTCCCCATCGAAGCCGTGTTGAATAGTCGTCCGCTTTGTGCCACTTCGTTTTACCCCCTGGATGGCCCAGATTACCTCCTCCCCCCAAATTTTTTGATTTTGGGACCTCGCTTCTCGCCCCTTTCCCGGGAATTGCTGTTTGCGAGAATGCCCCCTCACCTCTCCGTTTGGGTTCAAGTCCGTCAACCCGCCCTTTAAAACTTTTGGGGCAGTTGGTCCTCTGATATTGCACACGCAGATGCCCTTTTGGGGAAATGGGTGCGCGCGTGCCCGGGGAAAACCCCAAGGGCGGTGACGTGGTCTTTGTGTTTTAACCCCCCCTACCCAAAAACCCTTTTTCCCTTTTCCATTGGGCCCGGGGGGTAAAAAATGGCCCTGGCAAAGACAACGTCATCAGGGGTGGCGTCCGTTTTGGACTCCCAAAAAAGTGTTTTTCCCGGGCCGGTGAACAAGTTGGTGAACCTCCCTCCCTTTTTTAGTTATTCGTTTTGGCTCGGGGCCCTTTTAGTTTAAATTTTTAGGTTTTTTCTCTGGGCCCTCTAAAATGTTTCCCTTTTTTGGTGGGCGGTTATGTTCGCCCCGATTTCCCGGGGCTATTTTGGGAGTTATATTTTTCTTTTAGCTATTGGTATTTTTTGTTTTTTAAATTTATAAGTTGCACATATTTTTACACCTGTTTGAATTTGCCTATCAGACGGTTCCCCTTTCCCCGGGGGTTTTTCGCGTTTTTACTTATGCAAGCATCGCCAAATCCCGTTCACCTCCGCCTTCACTCGAGAAGTGCAAAGTTTGTTTTCGGGCTAACTTTTCTCCTCCCCACCTCGCAACGCACTTTTCCGCTCTCCGGGGCATTGCACTCACTGTCGTATACAAGGGTGTAGCCCCCTGCCCCGTCCGTTTGGGGAAAACCCAAAGACGGATTTCCCACTCATCCTTGGGTTCGACTTGCCTTCCAGGATTCCTAAATTTTTACTACTACTTCCAAAAATCGAGTTTTCCCTCCCCGTTCTCTCTCGCGGTTTGGGGTTAAAACTCCCCCCATCGTACTTTCCTCTGCACTGGGCCCCCTTCAGGTAGTCAAGATTTGGGGGAAATTCAGATCAAAAAAAATTTCAGTTTCCAAATTTTTTCGGAGTTTGGGACCTCGCTCGAACATAAAATTTTTACATGATTTAATCGGATTTTTTTCCTTAAAAACGAAAAATAAACACTTCCCCCCAAAAAGAAAATGCTTAGAAAAATGTAAAAAAGACAAAGAAATTTTTTAAAATAGAAATAAGGTTTCAAACTACCCCTTTTAGTTTAAGAAAATGGTATTTTTTTTTTGCACAATGGGGTTTTACTTTTCTACCAAAACACCGTAGCTTGTTCAGTTTGGGAAACCCCTTTTTAAGGGTTGTACAAATGCGAATTTGGGTTTCCCCCCGAACACCCCAGTGAAAACCCCTTATAGTAAGAATTTTTTAAATTATTTACTGGGAATGTTTCTTATCAAATCAAGTTTTAAAACCCCCAGAAAAAAAAAAAATTTATTAGCTTTTCCGATTTTTTAAAATTTTTACTAAACAAACAAAACAAACTGAAAATTCCCTTTTAAATTTACGTGTGGAGCTTTAAAAAACTGCTTAAAAATCATTGGGTTTACAAACCCGGAAACCCCCGAATTTTTAAATGACTGCCCCAAATCCAAAATTTTTGGAAATTTTAAATTTTCACTCGACCCACACTTGACAGAAATTACACAATATAAATAAAATAAAAATCCCCCCACCCTTTTACGATCAAAACTTAGCATTTTATAATTGTCAATAGAAAAAAAAACCCTTTGGAAAAAGACTCATCTAGAAGTTTTTACCCGAAGGAAATATATCAAAAAATTTTACGTTCAAGAAAACTCTCAACTGGGTCTATAACTTTTTCAACTTAGTATATTGAGATGTCCAAGCTTCATTCCTTTTGGCAATACAGCTAAACCATTAGCAGCAACATCATTTATATTTTGAGGTTTTTTATCGACATCATGATTAAAAAGATTTGTCATGTAAATTTCATGTACACTTAGAGGGGAAATAAACAATTCATACAATACCATCTCGTCGAAACTCTTCTTGTTGGGTTCTTCAGCTCATAGACATCTTGAACGCCACATTGAAGGCACTTGCTGCTTTTATAATGATTATACACTTATTATACATTCCCAGGGTCAAGTATTGAATCAAATGCTTCATTGGTCAATTTATACATGCCCGATGGAAAATATCTTCACATAACCGAGCACTCAAAGGCGTTTAGTTGTTTTGGTTCTTTTTTCAAATTACATACGGTACAACGTTTAACCACGGGTTTAGCCATTATAAATGAAAGAAATTGTAATGTTATAATCGAAAGAATATAATTCAAATTCCTAGGCCTAATTCTGCTGTCAGAAAGTAAACAAAAATATTTTGAAGTTTTTTTATATAACAACGAACGTTCCAATTTGATTTTTTACAGAAATCAAAATAAAATCCTTTTCTAAATTTTACTTCAAAAAAACAATTTTATGATACAAATTTGGCTTCACAAGATACTTCAAAAAAAGGGGAAGGTTTTTTAATGCCCAACGAACTAAAAAATTACTAAATAAAATTTTTTAAATAGTATTTAACCCTAACTTGTCGCAAAGGGTCACACGATAAGACGTTAACCCCAACTAAATATTTTAAATTCCTATAAAGATATAAATAAAATTAATGTATTTGCTCACCACACACACAAACTTTTAAATAACCTTTTGCGGAAAAAAATCCTATCAAAAACCTTTAAATGCTTAAAAATCCAGATTAAAACAAGGAGTGTTTTTTTTGGGGTGACAGTTAGTAAAAAATACCACAGCCCCCCTTGCCATTGCATTGCCATGCAGCACGTGTATGGTTTCAGAAAGGCTGGCTTAGAAGGGTTCTTTTCGTAGTTTCCCTGACGTTTCAGTCCTGTGCAATATTTCTCGTAACATGTTAAAATGTTAACGTTCGGGGAATTTTTTCCAGCGGGTCGAAAAGCATAGCTAAAAAAATGCTCGCGCATCAAGATTTCATAATCAGTAGGAGCTTAAAAGGCGGCCAAAAATGAACGTCAACAAACAAAAGTCTTGAAATCCATGGGATATGTGGGGTCTTGCGTTTTTCCTGAAATCATTCCGAGACAACACCGAATGATCTTTCTTTTTGAGGTCCTACAAAATAGAAATTTTAAAAGGAATACGCCTTGGGGGTGGTATCGGTAATGCACCCAAAAAATGTCCTGCACTGACCAAAAATGGTTTGCGCGATATAGCTCGTTAATGGAACTGCAAATCTATAGAATCTGATTCTGACGATCCCGATTAAAAGAAAAAACTCTCATTTTGGGATTAAGAAAAGAGCTGAACACTTTCAGATTTTCTAACCTCGTCCCGGGCTTTTTATGTACAGTAAAGAGAGTTTATATGTCCTGGCGTTTCTCTCGATAATAAACAAAACAATGGGCCTTGGTTTCCACTAGGGCCTAGGGAAAAACCAATAAAAAAACATTGCAAAATTACTGGGGGTTGGGGATTTTTTTGGGGTAGGTTTTTTTTTTTACAGGGGATCGATGTTCCCTCTCTATTTCACGTTGAAAAAATAAAAAAAATAAAAATCATCACAAAAAATTTATAAGGCAGTACAACCCCAACTTTGGCTGCTGGCTCAGCGGGGACAGTGCATGCGGCCAAGCAACACTTAAAAGGCCCCCTTAGACCCAAAACTTCTAGATATTTTTGGGGTATTTCATATTTTGTAGCAAATGACAAAATCTTTTTCGTGAAAATTTAAACAAATGTTTTTTACTTATTTTAGTAATTTTTACAGAAATACGACTGCCGTCGGGTATTGATTTACTAAAAATTTTAAATTCGCCATCTGGGGGGAAAACCCGGAAAAACTTTATAATGAAAGGTAAAATTGCAAAATGAACTGTCTCGATAAATGTAATGGAAAATACCACTTCGAGTACATGTCTTTCACCATGACTGATAATTGAGGAACTCACACTGTCGCCCCCGCCATTTGATGACGTCTCTGGGGGGTTCCATGGGCCATTTTGGGAAACTTTCTTTTTTCCATCTTGGGACCCATACTTCAAAATTAAAAAAACATTCCGCTTGTCGTACGCATCTTCCGTTACTCAAAAAAAATCGTTCTTTCGCTTTAAATTTTTTCACCTACAAGGAATTTTTTTGGTAGCAAATTCAAAGTATGCCTTAAAAATGAATTGCGAGTATTTTAGCTAATAACATTGGTTTCCCTCCTTATAATGTTGTTTCTTTATGATACTAGGACATATGACAAAGGAAAAGACCGATCTTCGAGAATAATATGTACAAATAAAAATTGTGTTTATCACATACCTCAAAGGGCTAGAGAGAAGGTGAACAACCTGATTATTTTTAACAAGTGTAACTGAGTTCAAGAAACCATGAGAGGTTGAGGACTTCAACCTATTTGTTACGTTGAAACGTTCTCTCAGAATGAATTCGTAGAATTGTTCAACTGCCAATTATTGACTATGTAGGCTTATTTCTTATTGAAATAATGACGAACGGAAGAATAATTCCAACGCTACATGGAGAATGTTATTTTCCTTCGGAGAAGAATATTACGAAACAACAAAATTAATTAGTCGTATGTTTTTTTCCTGAGAAAAGTTTGAATATTTGATTCACAAAGACGCGAAGTCCATATAGAAATATAATGTTATATATGCGCTTTATTTAAGCTACTGCTACCCCCTCCCCTACCAGAAATCACAAGGTTACGACCTACCCCTCTTTATACGTGTTTTTTTCTTCGACGACAAAAATGTATTGTCATGTTCTTTCCTTATTTTCTCCCACATTATGAAGAGAATATAATACTTTGGTATACAATAGGTGGGGCCCAATGTAAAAAAAACTTTGATTTTAGATACCTAGTTATGTCGTTTTTGAGTTGTTAAAAGCTTTCTTACGTACGTCGTGCATTTTAGTGAACAACATGTTGTGTTAGTTTTAGATCGTTACGTAATGACAAGTATGTGACAAGACATTGTTTCGTTCTCGCGGCCGATATCTGCTGTCAAGGTGGCAACTTGAACAACCCACAAACAATCTATACGCTGTACGTACAAAGTACAATCAGTGACCAGCCTCTAGGAGGCATTGGAATCCCCTTAGGGAGACAGCCTAAGCAAGCGGTGGGAAAAAACAGAAGAAGGTGTTATTGGATGTCGATGTGGTGATTTTAGGAATGGTTTCTTCTGTTTATTTCTGATGATTATTTAAATAAATACTGAATAATTAATCAGCATTTGATTATTTGTTACTACTACCCTAGACGTAACAATTGGGGTCGTTCAATTAATAGTTCTATTTGTTACGTGCATTGCGAATGGTAATATGAGGCGGAGGAAACTCCACCAGTGCAGGATTACGACGAGTGAAGGCACCATTTGTTTGACGCGCCTCCCGTTCCGCACAGGTCGCGTATCCACTGTCGTCACCAACCTTGCCGTCTGAGGCTGCGGTGCAAGGTCGTCCGTGCGACCCGAGTTGCGTCTCCCAACGCAGGATCAACGCCTATTTGAGATCGCAAAGAGTTTGCTTCACCGTCGCCGTTGCAGATAGTACAGGGTTGCTAAACGCACCCGTGCTATGACGTCGCAAGGGCTTGTGACATTGTTCATCGAGAACATGATTAGGGGATACCACGGTTCGGCCCTCAACAATTGACATACCAATATTGAAGGGCGTTTGATGCAAAATTCACGGATGAATTTCTTTCCGCAACTCTCTCGTATGCTACTGCAGTGCATCGCGCCTCAGGCATGGCTGCTTGCAGGAGATTCTTCCTGTGGCGCTAGTGGGTGATGCGCAACGCGGGTGTATGTCACGTGGGGGATACACCATTTGGATGCGTTTTAGCAGGATTTCTCAGGACCTTTGGAGAACCGGATCGCATACGACATCCTGCGCATGGAAACTGGAAACTCGGGGACACAGCACCCTGATGAAGACTTGGCCCTTTGTGCGGGTCATCAGAGCTTACAGCGAGGCGTTTAGGATCCACAGAGTCGAAGAGGAGTAAGTGAACGAGTCTTGGCCAAGTTACTCCATTTACTCGACATGCATTGCTAGGGAGGAACTTCACATCACAGAGACTTAGAGATGTGGTCCAGAGATTCAGGATTTGGTTGGGAGTAATCGTGTTACCGCCCCCGCTTCCTTTGCCTGGTACCTGCCTTGAACAGAACTTCGCTTTCTACCCCAACCAAGCAAACAACTTCAGATGCGTGTCCAAAACGTAAGGCGCCTACACTCCTCGAGCTCGGTCAAACGAATCCTGCAACCGGTGTGAGGTAGAGGACAATGGGCTAAGCAATGCCCACACCCGCTCAGATCTAGGCAATAACCTACAATAACCACCAGGGAAAACTACCCGATGTGGACCTTTACCTTTGCCTGCGAGGTCTTGCATGGAATCCAGTTAATGCAGGTAGCCACGTCAAATGTGGAACTCTTTAGATGTACATATAGAAGATGCTGCTCTCCCCGCACTGATGGACACGGGATAGTGTGCAGTTTACTAGGGGAGGTGGGTCTACAGCAGCCAGTAGCAGCAGGTGCTAAAGCATGAAATGTTCGCGTCATTGGTTTAGCATCAGGGACTGCGAGCTACAGCACAGCTTCGAGTACACATCCGATGGTCCGGAGGTACGGTCGGCAACAAAAATCTGATTCTTGCTGACCTTGCAGCCACCATTATCCTGGGACGAGGACTTTCTCTCAAGCAACAGGGCATTTCACTTGCACATAGAGGAAGGAGGCTGGACAGTCGGTACGGTCCATACAGAGGGATGATCCTTTTGCACACAGAGTGTTAATAGTATGTGAGTATCAAGGGATATGACACTGTCATAGACTCAATTGGATTGCAACAGTTGTGTTTTCCCTGACAGCAGCTGAGGATACAGTTATCCAGACTACTGTATCTCCTGTTCGTTTATCTCATCTTACTTCACCGCGCCCATTGTGCTGTGCATTCAGGTCAACTTCGGCAGAAACAGGTTGATGACGTTGTAGCAGATTGGCGTATAGTTACCAGGATTAACTTTCGTACATCTCGTACAGCATCACCCGATTTGACAGCAAAAACTTGTACACTGAGGCGCAGTTTAGTGCTGGCGCCAATACAGGTGCTGTTCAACATGATGATACACTGATGATGATAAGTGGAGGATACAGTTACCCCAAACTACTGGCTCTCCTGTTTCAATTTATCTCCTCTACTTCGGATGGGCACCATGCCTGTTGGCTTCAGGTCCAGGGCGGCAGGAAAACAGATTGATGACGTTTGTAGCAGGTTGCGTTTTATAGTAGCTCCTTATGCTACCAGGATCACTCGTACATCGCTACAGGAACAACCTGAATTGCAGCAAAACTTGTCCACTGAGCGCAGTTAGGTTTGCGACCAATAGAGGGTGCTGTTCAACATGGGTCCTCCGGAAGTGCAAGTTACCTGGATAAAAGTCCTTGCAAGATTATGCCCAATCTTCACGGCAGTCCTCAGGTTAAACTACAAGAATTGAACATACCAATTGGACCTACAGGTAATAACAGAACATCCGATGCAAGTTTGGCCGGTCAACAAAGCAAAAAGGGTGATTCTTCGATGGCTCGTGGAACGACCTGTTGTAGCAGGGTATCATACAATCATCCAGCAGTAGTTGGACCTCTGCTCCAGTTATAGTTTCCGAAAAATCGGCGAGGCCACAGACTGCTGTGGACTACAGAAAGGCAATAAGCGCACTACTGTGCCACTACTATATCCTATGCCGAATACAGAATGGGTGTTTGCACAATTGGACGAGCTAAGTGGTTTTCAACCCTATAGACTTGTCTCAAGGTTTTCATCAAGATATCGTTTTCCTGCGACTCGACATAAAAACGGGCTTTCATATGCCATCGTGGCGTCTTCGAATACCTTCGTATGCCGTTTGCCTCGCCGCGTCCTGCTCCCCCCCGGTACAGGAGCTCATCGGATAATGTACTACAACGACCTAAGCACAAATGTGTCATGGCTTTTTTGGATGATTTGTGGTTTTTTCTGAGACAGCAGAACAGCATGTCCGCGCGTGACGTGGATGCAGTACTGTCCACGCATTGGAAGCTGCAAATTAAACTATAAACCCGAAAAAGTTCAGCGTTTTCCGCAGCAATGGGTATTTTCTTGGCCACCTTATTCGTCCCGGAGAATGTGCTCCTGGACCCGGAGAAATGGCTAAATAAAGAACTACCCACACCAACCACGTTTAAGGAGCTGCAGCGGTTTCCTTGTTTGTTGGGTACTACCGGTCTTTTCTTCAACTTTTTCCCAAGTGTCCTTGACACACTCACACACCTGTTGACGAAGAACACGCAATGGCGTGGGAACAGAGAGAAGGCAAGCCGCTTTTTCGGGCTCTCATGGATGGCCTCATTGATGCCACAGCACTAGCACTTCCCTATCTTAAACAAACCATTCAGAGTGGGAAACAGATGCCCAGTGGTGTATGGTATGCAGCTTGATACTTTTGCAAGAAATTTCAATAACGTATTCCCCCCCGTAGATTCATAAGCCGGCAGTTAACAAAGCATGAGAACAGTACACTGGGCATGGAGCTGATATGCCTGGCGGTAGTTTGGGCTGTTGATAAGTTTCGAACCCTATCTGGAGTTTCACACTTGACGTCTTTTGTGATCATGCTCTCTAACGTGGATGTCAAAAAACAGAACTTACTTCTTGAGCCGGGTGAAACGCGGGCTTTACGGTTGCAGGTTCGATTGCCACTTACGGTTTCGTAAGGGCCGTGACAACATACAGATGATGCACTAAGTAGGAGCTCCTTGTGCAGTAGTGCAACAGGATCATGTCCCTCATTGCCTGAAGCAACTGTTCCCTATTTCTATGTCTGACATCTTCAAAATGGACTTCGAAGCTCACATGGTCCCATGTGCAAAAGCAGTATTTTCAGTGAATGATCTAGACATAATGTCTGAAGGACAAACCTATGCTTCATTGGACTCAGAAAAAGGATGGGACCTTCCGACCTTTAGACACACTTTTATTGCTCACAGGGAGTAACCTACAAATGTGAGGCTTGCAAGCTTGGGTGCAGAACAATGGCTAAAGAAAGTGCATGGATGAGGAGGGCGTTTTAGTGAGGCCATTGCTGGACTCCAGGAACCGAAGAGGGAACTTACAGGCAAAACCTGGCTCCTAAAGGCTTCGGTCCTTGGTGTTGTCAGCTTTGAACACAACCACCCAGTAAGTGGGCATGGCGGGTTTTCAAGAACTTAAAAAGGTACTACAAACGCTCTTTTTGTTTGGATGGGGTATACGCGTCCGATATTGCTAAATGTTTGTTCGCTCTTGCAAATCTTGCCAAAAACTTTGAAGCCTATTCGTTCAGAAACCAACAGGCAAAATGGCAGCAGACTTCCTCAGTGGCCCCATGGATTGGAAACTCAAGCGTTGACCTTGTCGGGACACTTCCGACAATCCACGCCATTGTTCACCAACTTATTGGTAATGTGGAAAATTCACAAGTACTTGGAGGTATTCCTATTAAAAACACCCTAATACCTCATCATAGTCCGATTGTATGGTGGAAGTATTTACAAGCATGGGTTCCCTAAGGAACATTTCAAGTGGACAAGGGAAAAAGCCATTGTCATTTGCACTGTGAAAGGGGTACTGTCTCATATGGGAATCATTTAGAGGCCACATAGTCCCCTACACATCGTTCCGGCGGGACAAATGGTAGAGCGGTACAATTGCGACTCTCAAGGAAACTCTCAAACGATAATGTGACACACATCGGATTGGGACTCTGTTTTGCCTGAAATACTCTTTTGCTTTCGTACTTCAGTAAGCTCAGTTACTGTTACTCTCCGGCCTTTTTAGTTCTACGGAAAGAGACTTCGAGCTCCATGGTCCCCACAAAGATTACAGAAGACGGAATAGAAGACAATATCAATTGCCAGCGGAAACACAAAAATTTTGCAGCAGACTGTAAATAACGTCTGACTGATGCTCGGGAGTTTTGCAGCTGCTAGTCGGAAAACTGCATGATAGTCAAAAGACAAGATAACGACTCCGGGACGCAAGATGTTGAGTTTCCGTGTAGGTGACTTGGTGTTGGCGAGACCAACACACTCTCAGTGATGTAGTAAGGGATTTCGGGCAAGCCTAAGCTCCAAAACGAGATGGGGACCATACAGCTTGTGCAAAAGATTGCAATTAACGGTATGACCTGTAGCAGGAACGGGTAAATATGCTGGTTCATGCAAACATGAACCAACTGCTGACACAATATGGATCACCTGACTGGCACCGATAACTGACTTTCCTCCAGCACCAGTGGGTCCGGCGCTGCGCCCCCACCATCTAAAGATGACCATCCTTACAATCTTCGTCATCGTGTGTCTGAAGTAATAAGGGGGGGGAGAATGTTAGGTATAATCCTAACTTTGCCCTAGTCAGGTCCAAGTGTGTATAGTCAAGTTTGGAAAGGGAGTATCTAGGAGGCATTGAATCCCCTTCGGAGACGGGCCTAAGCAATCTTTTTGTGTGAAAAACAGAAGAAGGTTGTTATTGGATTGTCGATGTGGTGATCTTAGGAATGGTCTTCTGTTTTATTTCTGATGTATAATTTAAATAAATACTGAAATAATTATATCAGCATTGATTCTTGTTACTTACTTACCCATAGGACGTAACCAATATGTAGTGTATATATGTATGTATGTATGTAATGTATGTATGTATGTAGTATGTATGATGTATGTATGTATGTATGTATGTATGTAGGTATGTATGTATGTATGTATGTATGTATGTATTATGTATGTATGTATGTATGTATGTATGTAGTATGTAGTATGTATGTATTGTATGTAGTATGGTATGTATGTAGTATGTATGTATGTAGTATGTAGTATGTAGTATGTATGTATGTAGTATGTAGTATGTATTATGTTGTATGTATGTATGTATGTATGTATGTATTTAGTATAGTATGTATGTATGTATGTATGTATGTATGTATGTATCCGTGTACATTTAGAGCGCCTCAAGACCTTTGCATTTATTTGAGGTAGAAGATATTAACTAATGTAAACGAAACTTTACAGGCATGATTCCAAACAAACACTGCATCACCCCTTTAAAATTTCATACTTTTGTGAGGGGCATAAGTGTTCTAAAATGCATGTTTAGTCAGCCTTTAAAATTTGACATTTTACACTTCGGGATAGTTTTTTATCAAAAGTCCTGCTATCAATTTTGCGCTGTCTCAACGAAATCACATACCTGAAGCTTCGATGTTTCTTAATAGAATACTAACAAATAAAAATTTTCATGGACGTCATTAATTGCGAACCCGTGTTTTGACAGAAATTATTCAGATCCGTGTACATTTAGCGCGACAAGACCTTCGAATTTATTTGAGGTAGAAGATATTAAACCCATGTAAACGAAAATTCACAGGCATGATCTCAAAAGAACCTTGCATCACTCCTTAAATTTCATATTTTTATGAGGGACGTAAGTGTTCTTAAATGCAAGTTTAATTTACTCATTTTTTTGCTTTTGGTCCGTGTTATGTGGTCGCAGCTAAGTGATGAAAACTTGAGTAAAGGGTCTGGCCCGCTTTCTTGTTGATTAAATCATTTGGGGGGGGGGGGAAGTTGCAGCCTGTCTTTGTGAGTGTGAGGCCTCTTAGAAATACCATCTGGATTTTGTTTCGAGGGTTGTTTCTGCTAGTTTATTAATGCATAGTAATCAAAATGCAAGTGTAAATCGGAATATTATATCAGTTGAAATTATGCTTCCTTCTTGCAATTGTTTACTTTTCGACGTTAGAAACCGCTGTGACTGGGCTACGTGCCACAAATAAAACCGTATGGCAGTGAATATAACCTTCAATGCGCGATGTAAGTTTGAATGTGTAACATCATAGGAAACGCTCAGTTGGACGCGTTGATAAGCGAGCACGTGCTATAGCTAGACCCACATTGCACATTTTTTTAAATTTAAAAAAATTTTCGACGTTCGCTGTCCACGGGCCATGTTTTCAAAAATTTTTTATTATTGCTAAGGTATTTGGGTAAACCCGTGTGTAAGTAAACCTTTACTTTTTGGATGAAATTTACCGCCATCTAGAGGACCTTGACTCCTTGGGAAAAACTATTTAAACTCTTTGTTGACAAATAATAGACTGCTTCCTCGAAAGTATTTTGATTTCTTCTAGGTGGCAGTGCTTTTAGAAACTTCGCGCGTCTTTTCGTTGCCAGGGCAACGTTCCTTTTGTTAAAATGAAATTTTTCCATCTACATACTTATCGGATCAAAATAAAATTAAAATATTCGTGACCGGATGGACATTCTAAAATGATTTGGCTATCTCAGTTTTGTCGCCGTTTAGTTTGAAAAAAAAAAACTTTCGATTAACTTTAATGTAACTTTTTAACTTTTGAACGATTTTGCCACAAAACTAATGGCATTCAATCGAGAACGAAGGGTTGCGGATGGTCAAAATTCAACTCGATCCGAGCCTCCGTTCGAACGTTTTGGCGAGACATCAAACAAAAAAAAAAAAAAAAGTGACTAATTTTTCCGGCAGAGTCAAAAGGAAACGCTCGCTTTGCCGCTTTAAAAATACTAGGAAACGCTCAGTTGGGGCGCGTTGATAAGCGAGCACGTGCTAAAAACAACCCACATTCACTAAAAAATTTATGGGGTTTGCGTTTCCAATGTTATTTATATTGCCAAGGTATTTTGGGGAAACCCGGTGTAAAAATCTTTACTTTGTGGATAAAATCCCCGCCCTTAGAGGACCTGACTTTTGGGGGGAACTATTTAAATCTTTGGTGACAAATAATAGAGGGTTTTCGAAAGTATTTGATTTCTTTTAGGTGGCAGTGTATAGATAGAAACTTCGCGGTCTTTTTTGTTTCCCTGGCAACGTTCTTTTGTTTAATGAAAAATTTATCTACACTACTTTTCGGATCAAAAAAAATTACATATTCTTTACCGGGCGGACATTTTTAAATATTTGGGTATCTCAGATTTGTCGCCCGGGTTTGTTTTAAAAAAAAAAAATTTTGATTTAACTTTAAGTAATTTTTTAACTTTTTTAAACGATTTTGCCACAAAACAAAGGGCATTCAATCGAGAACAAAGCTTGCGGTGGGTGAAAATTTCAACTCGGATCCGGGCCTCCGGTTGGAACGTTATCGCGAGACATACAAACAAACAAAAAAAAACAACAAAAAAAAAAAACAAACAAACAAACAAAAAAAAAACAAACCAGTGACTAATTTTTCCGGCAGAGTCAAATGGAAACGCTCGCTTCGCTCGCTAATAATCTGTGCTTTATAATTATGTCTTGATTATGAGAAAGACATTGCACACTATGACTACTATATTTTGTCGATGCATGAGTAGTTCATTGCTTTTGTCGTAAACTATGTGAAAGTCTCAGGCAACCCCAACCGTGTATTGCACCCGATCCTCTTGCTTGCCGTGCGGACCCTTAATTCTCGAAAGGCAATCTCAAGTTATGGCCGCAAGAGGTAGACCACGTAAAATATAACTAAACTAGGAAAACGCTTAAGTCCCGCCGCGTTGTTGGATGAGCGTAATTGGTGCATTGATGCTGCCATGTGTTATGCGGATTTTCTGTTGTTCTGTGAAAAAATCAATACTATGTTGAAGATTTTTTTTAAAATTAAATTAAATTAAATGAAAAATTAACTTAAATTTTAATTTTTTTTTAATTAATTGTAATTTAAAAAAAGGAAAAAAAAAATCGTAATATTGAAATTTTCATAAGAAATAATTATTTGATTGCGCACAAATTTTACACAAATATATGAATTTATAAAATTAAGGTTCTGTGAAAAAATTATTACAATAGGATAAAGCATGTAGGTGTTATAAGTCAAAGAATTGTTTTAAAAAAGAAAAAAAAAAACGTTTAAAATTTCTATTTTCACGAGAAATATTTTTTGATTGCGCTCAATTTTCACACGAATACCTATATTCATGAAATTAAGGTTCTGTCAAAAAATCATTGAAATCGGACAAAGCATGTAGGTGTTATAAGCTGAAGATTTTTTTTAAAAATCGAAAAAAACGTGTAAAATTGCGATTTTCATGAGAAATAATTTTTCGATTGCGTTCAAAAACGTGGCAGTTCTTCGTTCAGAGATTTCGAAGGCCTCCATAAATTTTTTATCGCAATTGGAGTATCGGTTTAGCCGGAATCGTGTTAACAGACACACAATAATACAAAAACAAAAAAAAAAAAAACATTCCGGATTTTTTTCTCCAGTGAAGTGAAATGGAATCTTCGCTTCGCTCGCTACGCTCGCTACGCTCATCCAATAAAGATCAACACCTTTGATTTATGTATTGATGTTTATTCATGTATGAGATAAAAATATTAACCTAAAATGTATAAAAGTACGTGATTTTTTAAATATATTTCGATGTAAGAAGACGCTGCGAGTGGGCTAAGTGCCACAGATTTGACCGTTATGGCAGTGATGACCTTCATCGTATGTTACCAATTTTGCGTGATCACAATGTTACAAAAATTCATACCTTGATTTTTATTCTTCATGTAACTCATTATTTATATTCTTCATTTCATCATCTAATTATTAAACTAACCAATGATATTCAGACATTTAAATATTTTTGAACTGATCATGGATTGGCTGCATGGTCTAGCAGTGGAAGTTTGTTACTTTTTGTTTCCTGAGTGGCTACTCCACATGTCTGGCGTTCGAGGGGTTGTCTCGAGTTAACATTCTGATACAACTTTTTGTTCGGGTGCTCCCTGTGTAACTACGTGTATGTGCATAAAATAATATAGCCAGAGATCTTGACCTAACATTTCTCGTGATAATTACCAACTTATCTTAACATTCGACAAAGACATCTGCTAGCGTCTTACGCAACACTCCATGTGCGGGATCTCCCCAGCCTATATGTAAACAGCCGATTGACGGCATCACATTCTTATGTCGCTCGCAACACATTAGTGGGCTCGGTTCTTTACAAAATTCCTTAGTTTAGTTTAGTTTCTTTGTTCACATTTGATCATACATTGTAGGTAGAATTTGCTTCTCAATGAGAGAGTGTGAATATATCTATAGCTAGTTTAGATCATATTTTAGTAGGTATTCATAAATAATACAGTAATAAACTGAATACTAACCTAATCTAAATCGAAATATATAACAATCGATAATATTATTATTTAATAACATTATAGGTCATATTTAATAGTATTAATAATGCTACTGGCATTTAATGTATATGTTTCATTAGTGATCAAGGGGGAGGATGTTGGGTTTTGGATTCTCTGAGTGGGAGTGAATAAGGTAATCCTCCAGCTTGTAGAAAGTGTTTTCCTGTAGGAATGCCTTGTTTTATTTATTATAAACACAACACTAACAGGGAATTCCCTGCCTGTTATCACGGCAAACAATGACGCAACGCAATAGAGCCTCCTTCATGCTGGAGGTTGCGAGTTCGATACGGGTTACCGGCCAGAAGTGATGATGAAATATTGTTTTACGGCGCATTCTACTTTGAATTCCCCCCGCCTGAACTACTTTCCTTTCATTAATTCACCTATCCCTCAACAGGTGTCATTACGCATCCATTATCAAAAAACGCTGACTATAGTACTTTGAGCCGATAAGCGACTGTATGATCGGCGCCACGTACAGAACTCAGTGCAGTGTCTAAGTACAGTAACCTCCTCGCCACGTTAAACTACGTGTGCATTCTCTCTCAAATTTTGCCTCTCACTGGGCAACCTTACGTGTGCTTTTATTCATATCTATTATAATAACACTCTCTCGCACGTTCTAGTGTAAGTTCTAACATTTAGTGCCGTTCTACGCGCCCCATCTGCCGCACCACGTCGCCTGCTTGTGTTCCCGTCACCACGTCGTCAGTACGTCCGCCAACAGCACGTTCAACAGGTGTGTGATAATAGCTCTGCTCACGGCACTATCCCTCGTGTATATCTAGCCTATATTTCCATATATTCTCACTCAAAACCTACAGTCCACTTCTCTCGAGCTAAGGCTCCCTTACTAAGGAATTTCTAGAATTTAAAATAGAATTTTGGGTCGCTCTCGTAGACCACCTGCTTTGGGCGTTAAAATATAATTTTGCAGTCGATTCCATAATAAAGTGATTGAAACACTGCCCCGCAGACCCCTGCAGTTTGAAGTATAATTTCGCCGGGTAAATGTTTGTCTTGGTGTCTCTGTAGTGGTTGTGGAGGTTTCCATGGAAATGAAAAAAATTTTTAGTATGGGCCCAATTTTTTCCCTTTATAAATTGTAGATTTGGCAAAATTGGGAAGAACCTTGTTTTTTTACTGTTTCTGCGAATAAAAAAACCCAGGGCAAACGAAGACAAAGCAATTTTGCCCCTAAAGATGCGGTTTTAAAAAAATGATTTAAAACGTTTTCAAAACTGGATTTAGTTTTTATGCCTATTTTTATCTGGGTGGCAGTGAAGGGGGTTTTATAATGACGGTTTTAAAAAACAGTTTTAAGTCAAACCCGCGAAAAAGTTTTTGATTTGAACCGATCCAAACCTATTTTCGAAGCAAAACTAAGTTTTCAAAATCAAAGCGTTTTTTAAAAAGATTTCAAAACCGAATTTATATAAGAGATTATCTCTCTCAAGTTAAATAATATATTACAGGGGAGATTTTCTAAAAAAATTCATTTTTTGAAATTTAGCAGTACAATACAAATTATTTAATTTTTGCTGTTGCTTTTAGTTTATATGAGTTTTATATATATATAATTATGATATTGATATTTATTTCAATAAAAAACGCTCTAAGGGGCTTTGGGCCCACAGTTGGGGGTGTTTTAACCCCATAAGAATGCCCGGCTCGCACCGTTTTTTAACCACCAGAAAGAAAGCTAAAAATTATAATTTTTTTATTATACTTTCTAGAGAGGCCCTTTTTAAACACGTTTCTAAATAATAAGGACAATACGAAATAATTAGCCCCCCCCTAACCAGAGAGTTTTATGCCCCAACAATCCCTATTGCTTCTAAGAGACTACGCCCCCAGAGACACTCGAGTTAGTTCTACAGTTTTTTTTTATGAAATTACTTTTATTCGGTTCTCAATATTTTCACAAAGTTTTTTTACGTCTGAAATTTAAAAGTTTTAAGTTTTTGGCGGTTTTAAAAATTCCCCAAGTCATTATAATAGGTATACCTCGTAATAACCGCCTACAGTAAACGGCAGGAGGGCCAAATTTTAACAGAGAAAAATCTAAACCCAAGGTTTGTATTTAATGTGTTATGAAAATAAATTAAAACATTATGTTTTATTTGGGTAATCGTATCAGCTCGCTTTCATATCTTTGTTTTCAAAAGTTTTCCCCGACAAAGTTCTTTAATTTTACCTCATGATATTTTGAGGGTGTCCCGTTTTTTCTTTCATTTTTCTTTTGTTCAATTCATTTGAGAAAAATTAATTTTAATTACTCCGCTTTCTTTGGATTAGTAATTTTTACCAGATAGAAACTTGCGGCGGAAAGTACCGTCGTGGGAAGGCACTGCAAGAGGTCGCGCTAGCGACCTCTTGTTATTATCAAGGACTACCGCCAATTTTAAAACCACGCATTTCACGATTTATTTAGTATCTCACAAAACGCTACTCAAAATCGAAAAGTGGCTTCAGGTCGTATGTACTTTACTTTCGCTAGAACTGAAATCCTGCATTTAAATATTTTTAATATTATAATCATTAGAAAATTTAAATTTGGCTTTTTAAAATACATTTATTATTCAGTAGTTAAAAACCCCTGCCGTTTATAGTTACAAAAAAAAATTTATTATAAACAAAAGATATGCAGGATATTTCCAACGAAAATACATAATATAAGACTTATAACCCACTTCCGATTTTGTGAACGATTATGGAGATTTTACTAAAAATCAGGTAATTTGGCGTGGTTGTAATATTGTAAAATTGTAAACCCGGGTAAATGGTTGTAAATACCTCATTATGTTCGTCACGCGCCTCTCCATCCTTTTCACTTCAACAAAATTCTTTTCGAAAGGGTTGTTTTTGGCATTTGTAAAAGGTTCGCAAGACTGTATAAATTAATGTATTGTGTAAAACTCAATCAACTGGCCAGTAATGTAACTAATATTATTTTAAAATTATCATTAAAAATATTGATGAGTAAAGTAAAAATTATACTACACACACTGTCTACCCTGCCTTTTTCGGTTTATTTGAGTTTTAAAAAGGCGATTTTAGCTCAGTTTCATTCAAAAGGTGTATTGAAATTCGACGAATTACAAAATAATAACTAATTATTAATTTTTTAGGGGAGTAGGGTTTATGTACACGATGACTAAACCCTTAAATAGTTTAAAACCACTGCAAAAACCCATGGGTTGATTTCATTTTACTGTTGTACGGGGGTTTCCACGGTCAATTATTTTTATAAACCACGCAGAACCCAGGGGTTGATTTCATTTTTACTGTTGTACTGCGTTCCACGTTCGAACCAGGATGTTCCTTCATCTTTTTTTACACCGTTTATCCACGTGTGTATTTGGCATTTAATTTTTTAATTTAGTTGCCTTTTGTAAATCAGTTTTTTTATAACGCATGGATGGGACGTAAAATAAGAAAATAAAACATTCCCAATTTATTTTGCGAACAAATCTTAAATTTAGTTAAAAATAAAAAAAAACCCCCACAGAACCACTTTTGACAAGGGAAATTTAAATTTAACATACGTTATAATTATAAAAAACGTAAAATAACGCTTGTTAAATGCAATGGCATAGCATGGTTGAATTCAGAACCTTTTCTCGATTTGGGAAATTTAAATGAAGACGGGCGAGTGGCTGACAGCAGTAAACCAATATTTTTTTAAAAATTCAAAAACCTTCCCCAAGCTATGATTGGCAACTTTGGGTCTTGAAAAAGCCAATGTCGAAGTGGGGCCCCTATAGGTTCCCCACTAAATTTGTTCGGCGTGAATGCCATTATAGATAATATTAAAATAACTACATCAAACCATAAATCAATTGGTTAGCGAAGCGAAGACTTCAATTTCACTGAAGGCCCCCGCCCCCCCCCAAAAAAAATAAAACAACTTCGGGTGTTTTTTTTTTTTTTTGTTTGTTTTTGTTTTTTTTTTTTTTCTTTTTGTTCGCGCTCTACCGCGGGCAAAACGGATAATTTCCGAGCGATTTTGATGGAGACGGAGGGCACCTTCAAAAAATCCTAAAATTTAGCCCTGCCACGTTTTTGGTTGTATATCGAAAAATATTTTCACAAATTTCGTATTTTCGATTTTTTCAATTTTTTAATGCGATATTTTCGTGCATTTGTGCCGATTTACCAAAGGGTGGGGCTACAACTTTCATTTTTCACAAAAAACATTAAATAAGGTGATGCACGCCTTTTAAAAGAAAACGTTGAAAAATTTTTCCCAGAACCCCATAGAAATAAAGATTTTAAATGAGTTTTTAGGGGTATATCAAAAATAAACAAGTTACGTAAAAATTTGACAACAATTACTTACAATGCTTTAAAAAAAAAGCAATCTTTGGGCCTCCAGTATTTTACATTCTATTAATTTGTTTTCCCATAGCTTTTTAATACGCTTTGTAACAAAATATCCAATTTAACAAATGATTTTGCAATTGGACTTGAAAAAAAAAGAAATCCTGCGATACCAAACTTACAAAAAAGCTATCCCTCAACACGCAGAAAAAGCCCCTTTTGCGAAGCGGCCCCAGTATAAAACATAATTATACTTAAAATACAAATAATAAAAAATATACTTTTTAAAAAAACCCTCCAAATATTATTTGAAGATTTAAAAAAATAAAAAACAATTTTTTATTTTGTGTAACATTTCGTTTTTCACCCGTTTTTAAGCAACGTCCTCCCCTTTAAGGGATTTGGTAAATTAATTTTAAAAAAGCTTTATGATTTTTGTATTTAAACATGATTATCATTTAAATTTTAAAAAAAAAAAAGATAGGTATTTTTAAATTTTAAAAATTATACACAAAAGTGATTATATTAGCACCTGGCAAAAGCTTGTGATAAGCTCTTTCATTATTGTTAGATTCCAACTTATTTAAAGTGTTGTTGATAATATATAATAGAGATCTCACCCCAGTCGTCTTGTTCCCCCCCACGGCATAAAGAGAAGCCAAGCAACATATTATGTTATTTGTTGATAGAGTGGCGAGATACATGGAAATAATTTTTAATTTAATTTTTAAAATGAAATAACCAAAAAACTATTTTTCATTTTACAAAGGTAGTGAAAAAACTTTTGTAAAGGGAAAACGAAAAAAGTTACAAACGCCATGGTAAGTTTAAAAAATAAAAACCCAAAAAGTAACGAACAATGAATAACAGACAACTATTGTTTTTTGATGATAATTTTATTTTTTGCAAACCATTATGAAAAAAAGTTGTATCTGGGCAAATTTTTTTTGCACGTGAGTCATAAAAATTGTTGGCTGTCATATTGCCGTACTCAGGATTGTCTTTAAATATAGCAGCCAATTCCAGGCAAGTTTTTTAAAGACGAACAAATGAGTTAATGAAAAAAAGAATATCGTTAGACGAGTGAGCGACGAAGAGTCTTAAAAAATCAGGTCAAAAGGATGGCACCACTGTGAGAAGTCTGTTTTTTGTTCATTCCATACTCATAATGGCCCCAAAAAGATTTAACTGAAATTTTAAAAGGGCATCCCGGGTCAGGTTTAAATTTCCCCACTTGCCCCCCTCCTCCGGGGGCTCTCCAGGATTGCCCTGTCTAGGACGTAGCATTAGCCTCAGCCCCGGAGCGACATTTTTGGGGGTTAAAATTTTTTGGGAGAGGGCTTAAAAAAAGTATTTGAGAGTAAGAATGGCTATTATTTATCTAAATACCTTGTAGCATTTTTGTTATAAAACTTATTTGAAAGTTAGATGATGGGAGAAAAAGGTAGGTAGACCTGAAGGATTCGGAAAACTAAGTAGGCCTAGGGCCTAAACTTTTTTTTAAATTTAAATTTAAATTTTTTTTATCAATAACTAAACTTGATTAGTTATTTTGATATTATTTCTAAGCCTAATGGGGGGGGGGCAAGGCCCACCCCCTGTCTCCCCCTGCGCACGCCTATGAATGTAGCTATAGACCTAGTACCCTACGTAGAAGAGGTCGTAAAAGTGTTCGTAATGGACTAATAGCTCTTTTATTAGGGGGGGTTTTAAAGGGAAAAGCTTAGTCAGTAATTGTGAAAAATGAAACGAGATCGTTGTCAATTTCATGTGATAGCCCCTATTCTGGTACGTGTCCAGAGTATGTGATCTGGTTAGAGGTTATGTTCGCGCACCATAGCATCGCCGTGATTCGAGCTGGAAGCCTTGGTCTCATCAACTGATTAAAATTCCCGCTGTAAAGTAGGGGACTTAGCAGAGAACTGGTACCGTATTAGATTAGTCTATCAGCTCTGTTGAGACCGTTGTACGTAGCCGGGGTTGTTATCACGCCGTGGAATTGGCAACGTGTATAAGGTGGCCCTTTGGTATGTATTTTAGATATGTATGTACCAGGTATATATGTATGTACGTATGTATATGTAGGGTACCAATTAGTTATAGTTATAGTAGTGATTGAGTTTCTTGTAGCAGGCGTAATAGCACTAGTCGTTGTTAAAAAATTGGGCTGAGATTCGCCTTGAGGTCCGTTTGGCAATTCTAAGTTCTTAGTTCTCAGTTGCGCGCTACTACTTGGTTCTGACGATGCCAGGACGTCCACGGGCTCTCACAGCTGATGATCGTCCTGATTTGTAGAGGACATAGTAGGCCGAAGTTTCATCGGCACTGTTGAGACGCCCTCACCTCATTGATGGGTCGCTTTTGAAATTAACAACGTGGTAGGAGTGTTTTAGTATAGAATTATTTAGGGGTTATTATTAAATTATTTGTTTGAAGTAATACAAGTTAAATTACAAATACAAATATACAATGAAAATGTCTTTTTGAAAAAGACTTGCAGAGAGATAGGTCTGGGTTCTGTAGACCTACCTATATGCTAATTCTTAAGGTTGCACTGGAGTAGCTTAATATAGGCGCGATGCAGTGTCCCGCATTTCAGTTGGAACTCGGGCCCCAACGTATATCGCATAATTTTTTTTCATTACTGAAATTTCGGAACTTGTTGATGTCGATTTTCGATTTGATTAATATGGGCTATAAAAAATGCGAACTGGTTTTAAATTTCTTTTTTTTTTACATCTATTACAAAATTTTTTAAAATTTATCTTTTTAGAATAAATCAAATTCA
>JAMZAV010007229.1:0-33126 GCA_024449915.1 Sweltsa coloradensis | reverse complement strand
TCTGGCTCCTACTACCTGAACATTCGTAGACCAATTTTGCCGCTAGTAATCCCATAAGGGTACTCTGAATTTGCTCTTTTCCTTCCAATTCATCAAATTGTATAAATCCACTTGGTCAACCACACTCTTCACAATATAATTTGACATATCTTTCACTTCATCTACCCCACAACTTGCATCTCTTCCACCGAATCACTTGTATTTTATCAACCTACTGGTTAGGTTGGGTTGGGAAACGAGGGGTGCGATATACTGGTAAAAACTTCACTCACATGTATAGATAAAAATATGAAAGGTTGACCAGCAAATGCAATCATCAGAGCAGCCAATGAAATTTTATTCGAAATTAGTTCTGCATGGGAGGTGACCTGTAGCAGTCACCTTTTATACTGTTAGAAATGAACTCAAATTTCAATGTTATTAACATTACAACGTTGTAAAGGGTTTTGAATAAAGACTCTTGATGTTTGGAACTGTGGGTCATGACAAATGGACTCATTGCTTGGTTGTGTTCTACAGTTGCCTGGACTTGAACATAAACGGCATCGGCTATTGCGAGTGGAACTACAACGGTCTCGGCCTGGACTATCAGATCCTGGCTGGTCCAAGCTTCATCGCCGTCTTCACGATAGTGGGCGTCATCTTGGGGGTGGTTGCCGACCGCTTCAACAGGGTGCGCTCTCTGGCGGTCTGCACCCTAGTCTTCAGTATCGCTATCATCCTCATGGGGACGGTGCAAGAGTACTGGCAGCTGGTGCTACTGAGGATGGTGCTGGCAGCTGGGTATGTACCCCCCTCTCTCTCTCTCTAGTTTTCATTTGGTCAATTACTTTATGTATATTTTTAATTTTCTATAATTTTCATTAGGTTTTTATGAAAATTATAGAAAATTAAAAATATATACATAAAGTAATTGACCAGAACTTTTTATTGATATTGTCAACACCATGTAATGGAATTGGAATGTACCACCTTGAAAATTGGATAGAAAATAAGGTTTTGCTAGCCTTTATCCCGCCTTGATAAAAAGACGATACGGCCGACCATAATATTCTCTGAAATAAATTTGAACGTGTCGGTGTAAGAGGAATAACACTAGACTGGTTCAGAAGCTACCTTCAAGATAGAACACAATTTGTAACGGTAGGCAATAGTGAAGGGACCGAAGAGAAAATTAATTGTGGTGTACCTCAAGGTTCTATACTCGGCCCTTTGTTATGCTTGGTATACAATAATGATCTTAGCCAGGCGGGAATAAAGGGCCTATTACAATCATTTGCAGATGATACAAACATATTTTACCTCTCTCAAAGCCTAGAAGACCTAGCTATCATGATGCAAGATGACCTAGAAATATTAACAGAATGGCTACGCATAATGCATGTTTTTTTTTAGTTGGTTTTCATCAACATCTATTAAACCACTCAATGTTCCAGTAATGCAACCAATCAAACTAGACCCAGTTTCCTACAAGTTCTATAAGTTTCTAGCACTAAGCTACGTAGGCTGTGTATGTTTGATCCACACAAGCAGCTGGAATGCACGTCTGTGTCCCTGTTTCTCTTAGGGAGGCTGGATGCAACCCGATGGCTACAGGGATCCTCTCCGACATCTTCCCGGAAGAGAAGCGAGCCCTGGTCATGTCCATCTTCAACTGGGGGATCTACGGAGGGTACGGCATCGCCTTCCCTGTTGGGCGGTATGTTCCGCTGATGAACTCGTACGACCTGGTAGGTACCAACCATCAAGCCATCAAGTGTTGGCTCGAGCGCTAAGCGCGCGACTGATTCGGGAAGTCGCGGATTCAAATCCCGTCCAGACCGGCAATCCTGACTGAAGGTTTTTTCCAGTTTTCCTCAGTCGTTTATGCGAATGCTTAAACAGTCCTCGGACATCCCTTCACAGTCCTATCCGCAACATACCTAGTTCACCTAAAGAGGGGCATAAATTGCACCCTGGGCAGGTTTCCCACGGTAATTATAAATATTTCTTCTTTATAATAAGTAGATCTGATTGTATTTTGAGTTTACCTAGATTTCAAGATTAAAGGTTGGGGGACGGAGGGTTACGGTTGCAGGATATTAGGATTTGGTCCCGCACGGAAATAAGTTATATGCCGCCTGAGTGGGTAGAGTACATTCTTCACAAAATTGTACTGAAAACAACAATCTTGTCCTTGTTGTATAATCTAGATTGCCCGCTAGCCATGATACTTATGAAAACATCACCAGTCGTGGGTTGATGTTCCTGGAGCTGGGTAAACACTGTTCAGAATCACCACGAGGAGCTAACTGCTAAAGCAACAAAGCATCCGCGCGAGCCGCAGGCAACCGTGTTGTTTGTGTTGAATCTAGTTTCCGTTCACGGAGGTAAAATAATAAATGCTTAATTTAACCGTTTTGATCGGTTTGGAATATATTCAGAGGAAATTAAACATGGCATCGGTGAATTGTATTTTTAGACTCGTCTGATTTATAAACAGTGAGGTCAATTTAATTAACATTTTTGCTAACTCGACATTCGACACCCCACATATCATTAACCAATTAAAAGCTTACGTTTTGCAAATTTTTGTTATTTTTATTTATTTTATATCAGTTTCAACTATGTTTATTAATTGGTGTTGTTGTTGTTGGCATTTCTTAAATCATTAATAATAAAATAATATGTCATTTAAAAAATTAAAAAAAATAAAAATACACACATTACATTCATTGTCCCACTAGCCCAAAGGCTTATCAGTTTGTCACTGATTATGTTATGAACTTCTTTTTTTTTAAATATTCATTATTTGTATATTTTATATTTTGAAATATGGATGTTGTACTGTTTTTATACGTTTATCATATAGGTTTTAATGCCTTTTTATCAACATGTTAAAAATAATTTAGAATACATTAATATAAATATTGTATTTTCGGCTGAACCTAGGCGAATATATCTCGTGGTAGTTTCTAAGTAATAACTACTTGGGACATGGTTTAAACATAACTATGCTATAAATATTAGATAACCGTGTATATATACAAACGGATTTGTACAGTTTATTTAGTTTAGAAATAGCTTTAGCCTTACTGCAAAGCTAGATTATACTGCAAGGATGAAACTTTCGTTTATGAGGATTCTCGCCCAATATAAATTGCCCACGTGTTTGGTTTACATCTTGGCAATGAGGCGATTCCAAATGGCAGACTGCACCTAAATATTGCAGCGCTCAGCGCATAATATAAAGTGCCTCCGTGACACACATTACGTTCAGCAGACTTATCGCAAATAAACAAGCTGGTTTTACGTTGACGCCACTGTTAGTTAGGTCGACCTTATTTACGTCGGGGGAAGGGAAATAGTAGGAACACCGTTGCCAAGTGAATCACCTTCGTCTAGATTCCGTTATGCGAGTAAGTCTAAGACTCACGAAAGTTGCAACAGTAATAAAAATAAGAAAAAATCCGTTTCACTTATTAAATAAGATACACAATTAAATCGTGTCTCGGAGATTTAACCAACGCTAAACAATTCATTTGGCCTTATCTCTTCCTACAAAGTTATGTAGTTGCTAAATTGGAAATAATAAATAAAATAATTGTTATATGTCATAATATAACATAAATATTCAATAAAAGCTATTCTGTATGCGTTATTCCTAAAGTTTAAGTAGTCATTATTAATTGGTAAGAATATTGTAGAATATCAGCAAGTATAGGCCTAGTCTCTTTACACACACATATTTTTTTTAAATCATTACAGTTTCTAAAACTCTTCATATTACTAATTTTGTTCTCGGAACTCAATGAGAGCTTAAAAGTTGTGAATAAATATGTAGCCATGAACTGCTTAAAAATAACAACTCACTAATACATAAATTTAGTACTCATAATAGGCCTAACTAGGGAAACGCCAAAGTCGTTGTTATACGAGTGAGTGAGCCATGTGTTGAGTACCCGGTAACATTACTTTTTTCCCCTACCGTAGGCCTATGTAGCCTATCTTAGGCTACAGTGGCGCATTATGGCCTTACAGTTGACGCGCCCTTATTACAACTAAACTTAAAAACCCTTTTATTTATACGAATATAATTATCAAACTTAAATATGCAAATGTTCCCGGGTACTCAACACATGACTCGCTCACTCGTCTAACAACGACTTTGGCGTTTCCCTAGTCTAGTTGGCTAAGGCGCCCTTATAGCCGAAATGTGGGAGACGTGGGTTCAATTCCCTGGTCGGGAAAGATTTGTAATATCTGGATTGTATTTTAAAAATTATTAAACATGTTTTGAAATGCATATAACGCAGTGTAGTCCATCATCTGTGACAATACTATGGAAAACATAGCCAGTACGAAATACCGTAAAAATATTGCAAGGATTACTCAATCTACGAGCGGAGTTCGGGGGTACCTTGACGTTCAATATTCGATAGACCTTGCATGGATGGGCACGGCATTTCACAGCCAGGTAAATAACAAACAAAAAATATTTTTTCAAAATCAAATCCAATTGTCGTTAAAATAATTTCTAGACATTGGCAGTCTATTTTTCAGTTTATTATTTCTTGTAGGTTTAAATCGTAATGGATATTGCTCATTTTGTTAGCAGTTCTTAGTTACCTGGTCACGGATGTGTGTTTAAAATTTCAGCTCAATCTATTTGGCCGTTCGGCCGTAAGAGCCCGGACAGACAGACAGTCAGACAGACATTGGACAATGCTCACGGCCAAGGCCCGATCGAGTAGAGCGTAACAGAATCCTCATTCGCTTCGCTCACTCGTCTAATTATTTTTATTTTTTCCACAACGTTTTTTGTTTTACTTTTTCCCGCAGTTTGTATTTTCTATTACCTCTTCCCACCTAAGTCTTAATTGATATTAAGTCTGTTGATATATTTACTAATTTTGTATAACAAATCATTAATTTAATAAATATTTTATTTTCAATAGTAATGCTTAGATATTTGTGCAGTTGTTACAAGCGATCAATTTAAATGACCGTTTTGTTTAACCAAATCTTTGCGGTGACGTAGGAGAAGCATATGACCATGGACTTAGAATAGTAACTGGCTTGTAAATCCATGGTATGACCTTATTTTTTGTTTTGTTTACAAAATAGATTCAGAATTTAAATTGTCTTTTGAAGAGTGATTGTGACGGCGAAATTACATCATGGATTTACAAAAATGTAACAGATTTTACTCAGATCGCTCCAGGAGGCGATCGCTTGGTCGCATGGTCTGATGTTTCCTGGTTGATCTACCTAGGGCTAGTTCCTAGAACTAAAACTGTTCGTTGTTATCAGCCGTCTACACAATTCCACTTTACATCGTGTTGACTGTGTGGGACACTATTTACTAATATCAATCTATTAACTAGCCTATCATAGGCTATAGTGGAGCATTTTGGCCTAAACTATGGCCTAAACTTTTACACAACTCCCGGACCAACAATCTACCATTAAGCAAGACCCGGCAGTCACACGGAATATTCAGTTGAAGACTGCCAACAACAGCAACCTCCGGCACAGTGATTTCCACCAATACCCTATTATTTATACGAATATAATTATCAAACTTAAATGCAAATGTTCCCGGGTACTCACCACATGACTCGCTCACTCGTCTAACTACGACTTTGGCGTTTCCCTAGTCTAGTTGGCTAAAGTGCCCTTGTAGCCGAAATGTGGGAGACGTGGGTTCAATCCCCTGGTCGGGAAAGATTTTGTAATTTCTAGATTGTATTTCAAAAATAATTAAACATGTTTTGAAATGCATATAACGCAGTGTAGTCCATCATGTGGCAATAGGGCCTACTATGGTAAACATAGCCAGTACGAAATACGTGAAAATATTGCAAGGTTTACTCAATCTACGAGCGGAATTTGGGGGTACCTTGACGTCCAACATTCGACTGACCTTGCATGGGCACGGCATTTCACGGCCAGGCGAAAAACGAACAAAAAATATCGTTTCAAAATCTAAAACATTGTCGTTAAAATAATTTCTAAACATTGGAAGTCTATTTTTCAGTTTATCATTTCTTGTAGGTTTAAATCGCAATGAATCTTGCTGATTTTGTTAGCAGTTCTCAATAAACTCGTACCGGATGTCTGTTTAAAATTTCAGCGCAATCTGTTTAGCGATTCGGCTGATTTTCAACGTACACACACACACACACACACACACGCACGCACGCAGAAAAACAATTAAGGGCCGTTTAAGTCGAATGGAAATCACTACGTTCGCTGCGCTCACTCGTTCAATAACCTAACTCAAGAGTAAAAAAAAAAAAAATAACTAAAACGTCACGGACTTATGATAATATGTCGTTTGAGCCTTGGCACAGTGGATGAAACACGCCGGTCTGTAAGCTACGCCACATAAATCTGTACATTACGCAAATCTAAATACCACCGAGGTACCCTTCACTATTTCTGTAATTAGAGTTGGCTTGCATAGTTGTTATAAACAGCATAGTTATTATAGTTATTGTGAAAGTGCGGAAGTATATACATGCAGTGTTAGATAAATAACTTATCGTAAACAAGAATGTTTGTTTAAACTCATGTCTTGTTCTGTTTGTTCTCCCCATTCCTGATGAACAAGACAACGTGGTCTTTGAAACGTTAGCAGATAAATCATACACCAACAGCAACAGACTGGCCTGATCTATAAATAAATATGTTCTGTATTTATCAGTTTAGGGATATGGAATACTATGATGTATAAAAAAGTACAATTATTTATTTACGTAAGAATTACAAAATAATAGTTCATTTTCCAAAATTGATATTCAAAATCGTTATAAAAAGTTAATAAGGAAATAACTAAAATAACAAAATTAATGATGTATTTTTGATAGCTTTTCGTTAATTGCAACAAAGAAATCGTTGTGTGTAACCCATATTTTGACTTTACAGAATATAGGTAAATGTACTGACTCCAAAATACGTCAATGTACTTTAGTTTTTTAAAATATATTTTATCTATAAGTTTGCACAATGCAAACTTAAATTTGTCTCGTGAAAACTAAACTTCATCTTCAACTGAAATTAATTTTTAAATATTAAAATTCTTATTTGTTGTATGTTTAAAACACAATTAATTAAAACAAATATTAATGTGCATCCAACTGTAATCCGGTGCTGGGATATGAACTCTCCCCTAAGGTGACTACAAGACCTCGTTCTATAACGTTAACTAGGTCGAAGTGACAGCCATGAAAACCTCCAGCGTCAGCGTACTCCTAGTTGTTTAGCACGTGGTTGGACTGCCCTTGGCTGGGTAGCAGCATGTTTGTTTGTTTACTCTCTTAACACAATGATGAGTTTTGTAGTAATGAGATGTCAGACGATTATAAAGTACATACGGATATTAATACTAGCCTGCAGTGGGATTAAAATTTCCATATCCCTTAAAGGGGCTATAAAGTCAAAAAATTATTTTTTACCACATGATCTGTAGCACAATACTACACTAAAATGACAGTTTAAAAAATTATATCTTGTAACTGTGATTTAACACGAATTTTTCAATTTTTTTGATCCAGAAATGTGCAAAAATTAGTGTTTTGGGAAATTTCTTAAATCGGCTTTAACCTGCTTCTTTTTTGGTCCACATAGATACTAGAGCATAGTACCAATCTAAAATGCCCATTTTTTACATCGAGTCTTGAAACTGTGCCAAAATATACCCTCAAACATGCAAAAATATGCATCCCAAAATCACACCCCATCTTGGTAATCAGCATATTTTGACCGAACTACTTGCCCAAATTACAAAACAAAATATAGAAAATTTACAGAAAAGGCTGTAGAGTACGTCAATAATGGCCAATATTTTTTTGGATCAAAATCCTCCAAGGTCACGGGGCATAAAGATCGTCCCCATGTTATTTCTTATGGGAGATTTTTGCCGATGGGACCTAGCTCGAAAAATGTCATGTTTGACAATTTTTTGGGAGGTCATGGTGGCCCCAATAATTTTTCTGTTAATTGCTAAATTCATTACTAGTTAGCCTGAATGAAATATATTTTTTGAGTTTAGCGCTTAAATACCCTTTAATGGCACTTACAGTAATATTAATGTGTTTATAATCTAGGCCTTCAGGAATACTACTCTTTATTACTAGAAATTTGTATTCCTATTCAGTTAAAAACTGATTTACTAAGGAGGACAACTAAATAAATGTCATTACACAGCTGCAGATAATAATGACCTACAGCTGTTGAAATACTAAATAATTACACAATAATTTCAGTAACAAATTAAAAAAAGATATTAAATGCAATTAATGAACCTAATATATAAAAAAGGAAAGGAAAAAAGAAAGAAAAAGAAAAACCATCAAAAAAGAAAAACGAAAAGAAAACACTGATTTATTAGACGATCCCACTCAAACGAATACGAGGTTTGCCAAAAATCAGGAACAGCAAATCAAGGAGTAATAAAAAAAAGTATGCTCATTAATTTAATGATGATTTATGTAGCGTAATGATTGTGTCTATTATTTCAATATTACTATACGAGACGATGAGTGGTGATGGATGAGGGTGGAAGACATCGAGCTCCCGTCCTCCTAGTGTAACACGCTTCGGACCTGCGCTCAATCGTATGAGCCACCGCGGACGTCTCAAGTTTAAATGTTACAATGCTTAATGCCATGATCATCTCGTTTGGTACTTTTCTTTCTTTTTAACTGTTTTGAATGCAGTCGATGCCGGGTTCGAAACCCGGTTAGTGTAGGCAATAGTTTCTATTTCATGTGAGTCGTGTAAAGAATGAGGCACAAACTAATTGGCTTACCGTTACGTAAAACAAGAGTATTCGGCAAAGTGTCTAAACAGACACCATAAACAAGTTTGCAATTCTATTGTGACGGAACCATAAAGATGATTTACATTAATTTTATCTACAAATTCTACTCTAACCCAGACCTTCCCGAACCACATAACAGTACTGTAAATCTTTTGGGTACCGTGTGATCGTTTCTCTTATAATTTATCATTACATTAGTTGCATTAGATTAGAGGCAACTTTGAGTCTAAATACTATAATACACACAGGTATTCAATATAAATTTTTATTAAATTTCAATATCGATCTAATCGCGAAACATTTTTATTATTTATGATTGAAATATCCAGACCGGCACCTCCACCAAATAGTAAACCATTTTATAAAACTGTCTTTTAAAGACGATTATCCAATCAAAATATTTTTTCACAAAATCTAGAGCGTATTATTACACTCAAATAACCGTTCAAAAATTAAATCTTGTACATGTGATTGTACACATTTTTTAAAAGCTTTTTGATCCTGAAATTGGTAAAATTTGTCGTTTTAGTAAATTTCTTAAATCGTCTTCAACCTGCTTATTTTTTGTTTCACATAGATACTAGAGCATCATACCAATCTAAACAATAAGTCATTGGAAAATGGTGTCTTGAAAGTGAGCAACAAATATACACTTAAACGCGCAGAAACATGCATCCCGAAATTATACCCCTTCTTGGTAACCAGCATATTTTGACCGAACCACTTGCCCAAATTGCAAAACACAAAACATAGAGGCTTTACAGATAGGGAAGCCGAGTACGTCAATAATGATCAATATTTTCTGGAATTAAAATCCTCAGAGGTCACGGGGCATTGAGATCGTCCCCTTGTTATTTCTTATGGGAGATTTTTACCGGTAATGGACCTATAGCTCGAATTTTTCGGGTAAGGATGGACCCAATATTTTTTCTGTTACTTTTAAATTCATTACAAGTTAGTTAAAATGAAATACATATTTTTAGTTTAGCAAGTGAATACCCCTTTAATTTAAAATTAAAATAATATCCTGACCGGCACCTCCACCAAAACGTTAACCATTTTGTGAAATTGTTTTGTTGTGTGACTGAGTGGGTTGACTATAAAATAAATACTTATTTATTTATTTGTTTATTTTAAGCGTAAAAAGCTGAGAATACTGCAAGGGTATTGTAAACGCTAGAAACACTTGCTATAACATAATCATATTATTTATAATTTAAAAACACGACATTACTAATGAGATTATATTGTGTGGAGTTACGTAGCCGCATCCACCATTATCATTGGTTGCTCGACATGTCCAGCGTGCAGGGCTACTAGAGAAATCCACTGCAGGAGTGAAGAGGGCTAACCTTGATCCAGAAATATTTAGATTTAAATTTAGAACATCATCTAGATTTAGTTAACTTACTTGCGTGAAAAAATGCAAGAAAAAGCTATTACTCGCTTCACGAGTTCCTATCCGACGGCTCTCCCAAATAAATATAATTTAAGATCATAATTATCAATATTTATGTTGTAATATATATTCAATAGTGCACATCGTTATAATATATTACTTCTTATGTTTTAAATAATTTCTCGTGGGTAACCTTCCCAGGGTACATGCATGCCCCTCTAATAAGTCATATTGGAGTTAGGACAATTGTGAAGGGTTTCCGTGGGCTGTTTAAGACGTCTCAAGCCCTTGCATTCGCATCAATGACTGGAGAAAAACTCAGAAAAAACCTTCAGTTATAGGATTGCCGATCTCGACGGGATTTGAACCGTAACCTCCCGAACCAGTCGCGCGCTTAGCGCTCGAGTCAACACAATCGGTTACTTCCCATGTTTCTTAATTTAAACTTCAATACTATGTTTACATTTTATGTTAATTAATTTTAGTTTTAATACTATACTTTAATAAAAAAGTCATACTTGTACCATGTACCTGACAAGGTGAATATATTATATCTTTATTTTTTATTTAAATTAAATCAGTACATTACATGTAAATCGCGACAGTCAAAATAGTATAGGTCGACTGCTCTCAAAAACAGAGTTTGACCGAGAGCAGTTTCCCATAGGTGTATAATTGTACTGATATATAATGTCACTTGCCTAAATTGTATGCATATAAATTTATGAAATAGTAATAAACACACATGTTTTATAAGCTGTTTTACATTTAGATAACGATGGAGAATAACATTAAAAGTTAAAGGAATAATATTTATTTGTAGATAAGAGTTGATTCAAGAATATAGATTTATAAACAATACAGGTTAAGAATGATAAGAAGAGAAGAACTTATAAACGCGAGATGGTGAGTTACACGGGTAAATTTCGCCGCGTACAGGTAACGGACGCGGGCTGCAGCGACGGTTGTGTTCAACCCGAGTTCCATCACGCGTGGAACGCTAGAAGCCTAATGAAAACAGGGTATTTGGTTGCGTATAAGGTCCCAAACTGAATCAAATATTATTCTTGGTACTATCGTGTGATGTGAAATAAAAAGAAAATAAAAATATTGTGAATTTCTAAAATAATATCGCATCATTTCAAATATTTGTAAAACTTAAAAATACAGTATTCTAGAGAGAAAATTCAAATTGTAATTGTTTATCTTTTATACTTTTGGGTGAAGTTCAGGAAACCCTATTTAGACAGCGAAAGAGTTCCAAAGCTATTCTTATTGGGCATGCATTCTTGTATTAAATAGAAATTAATCAATCATTAACCTAGGCATTTTATTGAAATAATTGCGATATTTCAAAGTTAAGATAAAGTTAGATATTTTGTTTATTAGCTTTAAATCAGCTCATAATTGTCCATTCATACGTCCATTGTAAACACGTCGAATCTACAATAAATTAAAATACATGTTTCACATTCCAAAGAAACAACTACTCAATTCATTTAATACATTATCTAAACCCTGTTTAAACTTAATTAATTCTCATTTACATATTTACCATCCTATAAAACATTTCCCCCCATAAATATTCACACTATTTTGTACACATCGGATTTGTCAATAATCTGCAATCACTATTGCATTATTTTAGAGAGTTCAAATATAAACTTTTCCAGTAATATAATAAATTATTTATTGCCTTGAAGGGAAAGATCGGCCAGTGTAAGGTATAATGGACATGCCCATACTCTCTTAAACCTTAGTCTTTGATCCCATAATAAAATACAGACTTCATTAATTTCCACAAAAAGCTTATTCAGCTTCTTCAGTTCCTCGGTTGTTTTCCTTTGTTTAACATAAATTACCAACCTCCTTTCCAACCGCAAAAAACTGAGAAACTGTGTAAGAAATGATATAGCTAAAATATTGTTCCTTCCATAAACCAATATTGATGTTTAAAATTATTTAACATTGTATCCAGGTCAGTAAGTAACTGCATCTAATTAACGTTATTTTTGTGTTCCAGGGTTGGCGCGTGTGTTACTACGGAGCTGGCATAGTCGGCCTCATATTCGCCATCCTCACAGCGTTCACCCTCAAGGAACCGGAGCGCCAGACGATAGGGGAGGAAAACACCCCCCAGCCGGCCATCGAGCAGGCTAACGGCCACACTAACGGCCACACTAACGGCCACCTAACGGCCATGTTAACGGCGACTCCAATGCGCTGGCCAAGGTGGAGGCTAACACGAAGTCTTCTCAAGCCCCTGCTGACTGGAAGGTCATGCTGCAGCCCAGGGTCATTCTACTCTGTCTCGCAGCGTCCATAAGACACACAGGTGATTACTAATTAGTGATGTGCGGGTACCCGAAACTTCGGGTCGGGGAGGGGATTTTGGGGACAACCCGATCGTCAAAAAGATGCCCGATTTTCGGTTAAGAAAAAAAAGTTTAGAGTATGGTGGAGGTGCCGGTCCAAGATTTACATACGTTATTGGTGGAGGTGCCGGTCCAAGATTTACGTACTTTATTGGTGGAGGTGCCGGTCCAGGATTTACATACTTTATTGGTTGAGGTGTCGGTCCAGACTTTTTTTTAAATTTATAGTCTGACAAACAGAATTAAATTAAAAGCACTTTAGATTTTTTCTCAGAGTAGTCAAATTGAAATACTCGTTACTCTAACTAAGGACGCTCAATTCATATAATTGTGAGTTAGTAGACGATCATTTATCTCGAGTGGTCTCGGGTTCGATTCCAGCTACGAGGAATCCAGATGGTTGTGTTCTAAGTTTCAGCTTAGTTCTAAGAGTGTTGGATTGTGACCTACTATCAGACCCAGGACATACCTTCCTAAAGTAGCACACAACAAACTGTGACACTTTAATGCTTTTCACATTGTTGCTCACTTTTAGTCGCTACAAGTTCAAACAACATATTATTTGAGTTTCCAAGATCCATTACTTGTTTATATACGGTATGTGTCCTCCAGTAAAATGTAACTTTGGTGTGAGTTTGACTTATAACTCTTTTCCAATAATGTTTGAAAAGTTCGTTTCTGTCGCTCGTATACTTACGCTTGTAGTGGTTTACTCAAGAAGTAAAGTAATAATGTTCCGCGTCATTATCTCGGGTACTAACTCCATGATGGATCACTCAGCCTGCCTGTCACTCGGTGTATTTGATAGATGGACTTTTTCAAGGATAAGAAATGTGTCGTCTTAGAAACTATAATAGCTTTGCCACAGGCTAGGCAAGGCGAGTGACGAAAAGTAAACTGTTGACAGTTTGACAACATTAACAACAACAAACATTAAAATTAACGATAGTATTTATTATCATTACAATTAATTGATCGGGACATATTAAGTTGAAGTTTCAACCCACACTGTGTGGGCTATCCTCAGAAAAACAAGTATAAACTAAAAAACTTATGAATATGTTATTACCAAGATAAGGCACTATAGGTAAAAAAACAAACTATGTAACGGTAACAAAAAAAATACTTCAGCACAAGCACGGGAAAAAGATTGATTACCCAAAATATGGAGCAAGGCCTATCGTTATTGTTCCTAAAAAACTTACATGCATTAATGGTGGAAGTGTGGGCACATTAAAAAAAATTTAACGTCTATTCAGTTCAATAACTGATTCGCAAACGAGGAATATGCAAACTTTGCACCGGCCACTAACCCCCACCAAAAACTTTCTGCATTATATCCTTTATGTAGGACGATGTCAAAAAGCGCATGCCAATCTGAGGTCATGTTCGGTTTTTAACGTGAGACATTACACACGCTCTGACGGACGGACAGAAAAGTAATGCATATAAGGGTGCCTCGCTCACTAACAAACTGAATAATTGTTCGAATTTTTGGAGACGAGTCCATAGAGATAACCTCTATTTATAATCACATTATATTTTATTCAATTCACATCTTCTAAATCAAACAGATTACAGACAACGTTATAGCCAGAGTGTATACGTGAAAACAGTTATGTGTCTTGACAATAATGTGAGGTTGGTGCTTTCTAAAATTTTTAAACACATTTTGCTACATGTCTGTCCTCGGATTCAAAGACCCTTCATCGTTTTCTATTTGTTACGCTTGCATTTATAATCCAACCAATCACAAACAAGTCTATAAGCCTAATGAACTAACAGATCGGTCTGAAACCCATATTGAATTACGTTTCATCAACAGGATTACCCTCTGTGGTTATAGCAGGTGGAATATAACAGTGTGTTTAGCCCCACTGATTAAAATAATAATCCGTACTCGTATTGTTGAATACACGACCGAGGCTATACGGGCCAACGCACTCGTGTAAAATCCTGCATAACCGAATTATAAGCGTTAGCTTATAAAATTCGAAATTAAACTCTGACTGAATTTTTGAAAGGCTTATGTGTAGAGTTTATACATAAACCTTTTGTCAATATATTTTTACAATACTAATTTTTGAGTAAGTTACTCGGAACCTCCACAAAGAGATTTAAATGCGAGATAAAATTGTATTGTGTTCTTCTTTAACAATCAATTGATTGCTTCGCTCCCTGTTTTGCTTGCCGTTTCATAATAACTGAAGGAGGTTGAAGAATGGGCGTAAATAAGAGAATTCCACCCAGATTGCGAACTAAACTAGAAATGAAAAGCTTGTTCTTGCCGGATGAAAGTGTTTTGAAAGTCTTTTGAAAGTGTGATTGTGTTTTGAAGTTATTTACCGAATTTATCACATACTTTACGATTAAGCACCTGTACGTGATGGAACATTCGTTAATCACTGCTATCGATAGACAACCTATAGTATTGTACATTGTAATGTATATGTATACACCGTTGCTTGCAAAACTGTAATTCGGGAGGTCCCGGGTTCAAATCCCGTCTAGACCGGCAATCATGACTGAAGATTTTCCGAGGTTTTCCTTAGTTGTTAATGCGAATGCTAGGGATTGAATCCTACAGCTTTTGGGCATCCCTTCACAAGTGTCCTATCCGCAATTACCTAGTTAGACACATGAAGAGGGGCATGAATTGCACCCTGGGCAGTCTTCCCATGCGAAAAATGTTAATTTACTCAGATAGTCAGCAGATCGATTCTGGATACTGGCAATTCGTGCAAACGTTTCTTCAATGTTACTATGTTTAACATGAATGCTGGGATTGAGTCCATGAATTATTGCTATTAAATATTATTTCACAACTATTTAAACACCGAATGTGATAAGTAGTACAGGACATGCGTCTTAGGCAAATTGCTGTTCGCTCAGCCGACTGACATCACAGGGGTTTAAAATTAAGAACATATGTCAAGAATGTGGAAATATAGGGCTCTGAGTAACACATTTCCAAATTTTGTTTTAAAATAATTTATAAAAAATAAATTAGTTTTCGCGACTTCTGATTTTGTTAAAAAACTCCAAAATTGACTATGTTCGTGATTTTTTTCTGGTTGATTAAGACACAATTTTGAAAATGTATGACCGCAGGGCTGTCCATGTATGCTTTATTGACAACTTTGCAAAGTTTCATATACGTCAGATGTATCTTGGCCGAGCGAATAGTTATTTGCTAACTGCTAAATGTGTCTAAAGGGTATGATGAAACTGAATAAATAATAATTGATACCCTTGTTTCCAGGTGGAATGTGCTTCGCCTACAACTGCGACCTCTACTATCGGGAGTACTTCCCCGACTATGACCTTGGATGGTGGTTGTTCGCGGTGACCATCGTTATCGGCTCCATCGGTGTCGTCGTCGGTGGCGTCGTCTCTGACATCTACGTGGCCAAGATGGGGATTCGAAGCCGAGTTGCTGTCCTCGCACTTAGCCAGGTAAGGAGGCCTTTTCAATTTGCCGTCTCCAAAATAGGTGAAAATGATACCATAACCGTAAAAATAGTCTACCATTTTTAATTAATTAATTGCTCCACAATTTTTATCTTTTTCCCCCCTCCCACACTCCACCATAATTCGAGAACGCTGCAAAATATTGCAGTTTGCAGACAGCTATGTGGTTTTCTGGGAACTATAGCTTGCACGATAAAAGATTATAATGTGATGGTAATTAAGTTTTTTATTTGATTTTACTATATTATAATATGTTTTCTTGCATTATATTGTTCTAAAAAAAACACATAGCTGTATGCAAACATTTATTTTAGGTGCCGTTCTCGAGATATCACTAAAAACTGTAATTTCGTGTAATTTTAATATTGGTGATGATATACCACCTACGACAGATGAAACACATGTGCGAAGCGGCCTGTTTGTATCACTAATAGTTACGTGTAGGCCTACGCACTGTTGTCGTGTACCCACCCAGCTCAATCATGCACCTTGCGTTGCAGCTGATCGCTACGCCCTTCGCTTTCGGCAGCGTCTTCTGTGAACCAGTGGGCGCCATGATCACCCTCGGCATCTCCTACTTCTTTGGTAAGTCTTGTGGGCTGAGAAACATGGGAGGGGACTTGTTACTGTCACTTGTTTACATTGTATGGTATTGTTCACCTATTATTTCTATGTAAACGATATCTTAGTATTAGTTTAAAGCACAAGCTAGGGACGTGGTTTCGAATCCCGCTTTAGCTATAGATGTTGTAAATTGTTGTCGATTGAATTGATGAACCCAAATACGAGAATATTTTTGTATGAGTTGCATTTTGATAAACAATGACAATGGATGCGTTCATTTCTTAGATTGCAGTGAATGATAATGTCCCTGTAATTAATTTGTAATGTTGTGGCGTTTGTCGTTGTTGAAGTGTTCTTAATATTATGAATTGTGTTTGTTAATAGTTACTGTTATATTTTGTATCATTGTATCAAGATCTAAGCATAGGTAAACTATACACTGGGCCGAATTCTACCCCGGGCCCAGGCGGATGTATACATTTCTTGTGGAAGATTTGCGGACTTGTTAATGAAATAACAACATTAAGAGTGGCATTCCTTGTTAATTATTATTACATTTTTCTAAGGATGAAACAAAACAAGTCTTTGAGGGTGCTGCTCGAAAGCTAAAAGAGAATCTAAACTAAAATTGGATTTCTTCCATTCAAAACTTTCCACAACAATTAGCGACTATGTTTGTTAGTCCAAGCGTAAAACTTCCACGAAAGCCAGAGTTTGGTTTTCGTTCTTGGTATTCTTTAGAATTTGCGAGTTTTCCTCCAACCTAAAAGAAGCTAAAAGTTTCCACTGCTATGTCCGAGGTATACGCCACCATCGACCCGAAAAAACCGCTCCCCAAAACTGTTACAGAAGAAGGTCACCATTAATATATAATAAAGAGTTCTTAAAAATTATATTTAGGCCCAAGAGACTACAATACTAGTGGTTTGTATACTCCATTTCATGCAGCCATCACCAGAATGATAAAATCATACGTTACACAGATGTCACGTCATGTCATGTCTACAGGGGTACTTGGCATAGTGTTCGACATCACAGTCGGTGTCCAAGGCATAACTTAAGAGGCGCACTAAAACAAGGCTTCACTAGCCTTTAACCCACCTTAGTAAAGACCTTAATCAATCAACAAATAAATCAATCAATCAATCTCTCTCTCTCTCTCTAGCTGAGATGTGGTTCGGCATAGTGTTCGCCATCCTGGTTGAGATCGTCCCCCTGTCTGTCAGATCCACGACCGTCGGTGTCTTCCTCTTCGTGATGAACAACATCGGCGGCAACCTGCCCATCCTGGTAGAGCCGGTGTCCAAGGCCATAGGCTACAGGGAGGCGCTCTACATCTTCTAACCCCTCTCTCTCTCTCTCTCTCTCTAGCTGAGATGTGGTTCGGCATAGTGTTCGCCATCCTGGTTGAGATCGTCCCCCTGTCTGTCAGATCCACGACCGTCGGTGTCTTCCTCTTCGTGATGAACAACATCGGCGGCAACCTGCCCATCCTGGTAGAGCCGGTGTCCAAGGTCATAGGCTACAGGGAGGCGCTCTACATCTTCTAACCTCTCTCTCTCTCTCTAGCTGAGATGTGGTTCGGCATAGTGTTCGCCATCCTGGTTGAGATCGTCCCCCTGTCTGTCAGATCCACGACCGTCGGTGTCTTCCTCTTCGTGATGAACAACATCGGCGGCAACCTGCCCATCCTGGTAGAGCCGGTGTCCAAGGTCATAGGCTACAGGGAGGCGCTCTACATCTTCTAACCTCTCTCTCTCTCTCTCTCTAGCTGAGATGTGGTTCGGCATAGTGTTCGCCATCCTGGTTGAGATCGTCCCCCTGTCTGTCAGATCCACGACCGTCGGTGTCTTCCTCTTCGTGATGAACAACATCGGCGGCAACCTGCCCATCCTGGTAGAGCCGGTGTCCAAGGCCATAGGCTACAGGGAGGCGCTCTACATCTTCTAACCTCTCTCTCTCTCTAGCTGAGATGTGGTTCGGCATAGTGTTCGCCATCCTGGTTGAGATCGTCCCCCTGTCTGTCAGATCCACGACCGTCGGTGTCTTCCTCTTCGTGATGAACAACATCGGCGGCAACCTGCCCATCCTGGTAGAGCCGGTGTCCAAGGCCATAGGCTACAGGGAGGCGCTCTACATCTTCTAACCTCTCTCTCTCTCTAGCTGAGATGTGGTTCGGCATAGTGTTCGCCATCCTGGTTGAGATCGTCCCCCTGTCTGTCAGATCCACGACCGTCGGTGTCTTCCTCTTCGTGATGAACAACATCGGCGGCAACCTGCCCATCCTGGTAGAGCCGGTGTCCAAGGTCATAGGCTACAGGGAGGCGCTCTACATCTTCTAACCTCTCTCTCTCTCTAGCTGAGATGTGGTTCGGCATAGTGTTCGCCATCCTGGTTGAGATCGTCCCCCTGTCTGTCAGATCCACGACCGTCGGTGTCTTCCTCTTCGTGATGAACAACATCGGCGGCAACCTGCCCATCCTGGTAGAGCCGGTGTCCAAGGCCATAGGCTACAGGGAGGCGCTCTACATCTTCTACGTTGGATTCTACCTCATAAGTGAGTATCATTCGTATAGACTGTTCTTTTTTACGTAAGGCTCATCACAAAAGCCCTGGCGAAAAAAGGTGAGTTCAAGTTGGCTTGAATGCAGGTAATGCGAGAGTATTTTCTTGTCTCGCGAGTGATCGGTGCAGAAAAGTTGAACGTGCGGGGCGGCGAGGTCATTTCGATCCCACGGTCGTAAGCTTCTCGGGAGATGTGTTCCTCACGGCTGCCGGCGAGAACTGAGCCGTATGGTGCCCGTATCTACGAACCTCCCCTAAAACAGATAATGATCTTGGCTTGGAAGCGCGCGCACGTAATGGCGCAGTCTACAGTGGTAAAAGGTGCGGGGCAGCGAGGTTTTATCGATTCCTCGCCCTTAGCCATTATTTTGGTGTGGAGGTGTACTCCTCACGACTGCGATATTTCTGTGTGAAAAATGAATTATGGGATTATGACGAACTGCAACCAACATTAAGATTTTCGTATAAACCTTTTTCAAGAATCTACTACAAGCGGAGTTTCAATAAAGAATCAGATTAGATTATGTTATTAGCTTTCCTCATGTGAAATTTAATAGTTGGTCAAATCACACTTTTTTTTTAGTATAAATACATTTTCATTATTCACGTGAATAAGCAAAAAAATTTTTTGGCGAGGCAATACCGTGGAGCCAGTGTCAAGTCAAGAGATTTAATGCAGATGGAATGGGGTTCCCAAGGTGTGCACAGAATAGTAACTGCACGGATAGGTGATTAATTTGCTCACGAGGGAAGTGGTATAAGTGGGATGGAGTGTGATTCATTACGTATAAAGTTGGTAACGTAGAAGGTTTGGACACGTGAAAAGAATCGCCGAGGAGGGGGTGGCTAAAATAATGTTTGTTGGAGAGGGTCAGGGTAAAGGAGACCATTTGTTAGGGGCATTGAAAGAATACATTATATACTAGCTCCAATGAAAGAATGCAGATGCTACCGTGGAAGTGTAGTGGTGTGGCAGTGTAGTATGAATGAACGGTACAAGGATTGTCGCCTCTGTGTATGAAATAGAAATGGTGTAGCCAACACAAGCAATGTTATCGTTGCTAGATCACGGGGTTCCTCCGTGTGCTAGATCCACGCTGAGCTAGCGTGAATATAGTTGAGATAGTTATGTTGGGAAAACAATATCCAGCTATCTGCATTTTTTCGTTGGAACCACTTTAGTAGTGTTATGAGAGATGTGCAAATGTATATTTTCATAGTATGGACTCTATGTAAGAATTAATCAGTAATCATGATTTTCGACAGTGTTACAAGGTACTTATTTTCACTGAACCCAAAGCTTGCCTATGGAAATAGGAAATTAAACTTATTGTTGTCGAATATTTTTATAAGTTATTAAATTTTTCATTGTTCAGTGCATGAAAGTGCTTCCGAAGAGAAACACAACTATACCTAAGCTACTCGAAAGTGCTAAGTATGTGTTTTCTTGAGAATGCAAAAATGCTAAAATATTTGTTGTAAAATTATTGTTTTGAAATTTGTTACATAACTACATATAATAATGGGTGCTTTGATGGTATCTTATTTTTTTATTTTTTAAGCCTTGTAAATATTTAATAAGAGGACTAAAAACTGTCAGATAATTTTTAAATAAACATTGATTTTATTCTGGACTTTAGTTCATCAGGTTTTATAACTGATGTTTTGTAAAAAAAGTACAATTGCATTTTTTGTTTACCATATCAGCCCCTCACGTATTATGTTTGTATAGTTGTTGACTTGTTGTAGATGTAGCCTCAGCCAAATGTTTGTAAAAATAATGCAAAATATTTCTAAGAAATAAGCCCCAATTTCTACTTCGTAGTTTTGCTGTCGTCTGAATAAACAAAACTTTGTGATACTTGTTGGGTTCGTATCAAACTCAGTATTAATAGCAAGTGTTGTTTGTCGTACAGGCTCGCTCATGTTCCTCTTCACATGTTCCTGATGGAGGGCCCGAAGACCTCACCGCCCAACTTGACACCGGGCCCGCGAGAATGGGGGCTTCACTTAGAGCATTCAGCGCCCCTACGAAACACCCGGCTGTAGCGCCCACCGTTATGATAATGGGGGACTCTGTAAAACGCGCCTTTTGATTTGGGTGATCACGACAGGGGTCTGGATCGATCTACGGAAAGGCCGAAATGCTCAGGCTTGCCATACGTTCAGACTTCTTTCCATTATGTGCAAACGGCTGTATAAAATAAAATTTTTGGGGGGGGGGGCGATTGAACTTTTTGAAAATATGTTAATATCCCCTACGATTTCGGGATTGTATAAAAAGTTTTCGTTTTTTTTAAAATAATACTAAAACGATGGTCAGATTTTTTTAATGTGTGAATTTTGTAGTTAGATTAATTTTAAAGAATGGAAAAAAAATGGTTCGACTTCTTTAGCTTGCTTAAAATCCCGTAAAAAACCTACCCGTGATATAGATGCCCTCTTCAAAACTAGGTATTAAAATGGTATTTTAGTAATAAAAATGTTCAAGGGGCGTTAAGGGGAAATAAAATCCCTGCTTCCATTAACGACTGGGGAAACATTGTGAATAACCTTGTCAATTTCGCCGGGGGCGGGTTGGAATAAAACCCCGTGATCCCCCAAATCAGGTATCATGCTTTATATTTGTGGGTAAAGCTAGCATTGTTCCCTCAAAAATTTTTTTTAAATTTTATTGATCACAAAAAGATCATCTTGGTCATGTGGTTATGCTACCTTTGTCTCAGACGCAGCTATTGTCACCTTCAAAGTGTAGACGTTCTTGGGTTTGCGCCCTATTATAGTGGGGGGTGCCGGGAGACCCAACTTTGAATCTAAAACGGTAAAACAACGGTGAACGGCTGGAAAATAACTACAAATTGTTTTGGGAAAAGGGGTGTTTTCTATTACTGAAAAATTTGGGTATTGTTACTAGTATCTTGTACAGGCTTGCCCGCTACAATTGTGAAGTTCAATGGGAGGTATTTTCGGTGAAATTAATGGATCTTTTTATTTTGTTTTGCTTTAAAAAAAGTGAATTAATTGGGAGTGAAAATTATTAGCATAATAATACCTGCCCTTTGGGCATTGCAATTAAAAACCCCAAATTTTCGGCCCAAAATAATTGCCTTAGAATGTGATAATATTTTATGAACGACTTTTTTGGGTTTTATATACCATAATTCCCCTCCGTGTAGACAGTTTATTGTACTTGTATTGTATATTATGTACAATTGTAATATAATGTAATATTCAAATATGTAGTTTTAAGTGTGTATGCATAGTTTGTATGAATTGTACTTAGTTTTTTCACAGTTGATATTAAAAAATTTTTTTCTTCGGGCCCATAACAGGAAAGTTTCAAGCTTTTCCCGTAAAGTCAATCATGGGGTTGAAAAAAATTGATTTATTTTTTGGAATATTATCAAATCGTTGAAAGCTGTGAAACGACAACTTGAGACTAGAACAGAGTAAGTTTTTCAGAGAGAACTATAATATTGTACCACTTGCAGTTTTCTTTTTTATGGAAATTATACGGTTTTTTTTAAATTCTTTTTTACGGATTCACGAAAAACCCTTTAAGGAAAACTCTGGTTAATATAAAAAGTTTACGTATTTGTAATAATAAAAAAAACATTTTGACGATATTTTTTAAAAAAATGTGTCGGGAAACATGTTTATTTGAAAATGAAATATTTATAAGTTTTTAAAAAAAACACATAAATAAAAAATCAAAACTCATTTCGGGGCAAAAGTAGGTTGAGTGGTGTTTTTACACGATATCTAGGGCGAAAATATTTTGTGCGAGATTGCCAGGGTCAGCGTTTCTTCATCACATCTTCATCCTCTTGCTTCTCCACTAAAAATTTTCCCCCACTCTTTCATGTCCTCCCACAACTTCAATTCCGTCACCTAGTTCCACGATTCACCTCTCTCTTCACGTTCCTTCGATCAATCTTTTTCCATCTTTTTTCTCGGGCTTCCTCTTTTTCTTTTACCTTCCCCCCCTGCTTCGAAATCTTGTATGCGATCTTTTGAAATATTTTATTATTTTTTCTTCTTATTTGAAAGTGTAGTATGTCACTCAGAATTTTGATTGTTAAAAAAAATGTAAAAAAAAGGATAAAAATTAAAAGCACTGAAAGTATATTGTAGTTTTATGATTTTTGTACAAAAACAAACCCTTATGCTGTGAAATTTAGGAGAAAATGTGCTTTTTTAAAAATAAAATTTAAAGACAAAATTAAACCCTAAAAATTAATAATTGTATATTTTTTTAATAATTTTAATTACTAGCTATGGGGTAGGACATTGTCCGGGGCTTGTATGCTTTACGACTGAATAAAACTTTAAAAAAAATTCAGCGGATACCGGGCTCAACGGGTTTCCCAAACTTGGCCTAGATCCAAAGTGGGAAGTTAAAATTTACAGATTATCAAATAATGGTGAAATTTGTATTTGACTAATCGGAAAATTTCCCCCCTTTCACAAACAAATCTTAAAAAAATCGGTCGATAAATTTTTGGGCCCGGGGTTTTCCCAAAAACAGATAACTTTCCTTTTTTCCCCAAATTTCGATTGCCTGTTAGCAGCTTGGCTGAAAAACACCGATTGTGCCAAAAACTATAATCATTGGATCAAAAATGTCTAAAATATTTATTCAAATTCAAATTCAACGGAGGGAAACATCTAAACTATGTGCAATGTATAAAATCATTAGCAGGAGAACTGGCCTGGGCAGACATCAAACATCGATTGAAAGCTGCTCACATAAAGGAAGGCAAGATCATGATCAAAAACTGTTTCTTACATGGGTATAATACGAAGGTTGGGAAACACTCATTTGTCGGTTCGACAATTAGAAGTTGGAATGACCTAGACAAAAACATATTTAACCCTAAACCCTCAAGTGTTGTCAATTTCAAGGAGAGAATAATCTTAATTGGATGAGCGAAGCGAAGACTTCATTTCACTGCCCCCCAAAAAATTTAGCTCGGGTGTTTTTTTTTTTTTTTTTTTTTTTTTTTTTGTTTGTTTGTTTTTCTGTCTGTTTGTTAACTCTCTACCAGGCAAACGGCATATCCGATCTTGATGAAAATTTGACAGGACCTTTGAAATCTCTGAACTTAGAGGTGTATTGTTATTGGGTACAATCGAAGAAATATTTCTCATGAATATCGTACTTTTACGATTTTTTTTCGATTTTTTAGTGCGATATTTTCGTGACATTTGGGCCAATTCTGACCAAACGGGTGGGGCTACAACGTTCATATTTCACATGGACATTAAGGTTATGGTAATGTAGTACCCTTTGAAAGAAAAAGTTGAAAAAGTTAGCCAGAATCCATAGAAATAAAGCTTTTAATATAAGATTTTTAATTTTTTGTGCGATATTTTCGTGCCATTTGGGCCAATTCTGACCAAACGGGTGGGGCTACAACGTTCATATTATACGTTGACATTAAGGTTATGGTGATGTAGTACCTTTTGAAAGAAAAAGTTGAAAAAGTTAGCCAGAATCCATAGAAATAAAGCTTTTAATATAAGGTTTTTCGGTAAATAATACCAATTGACAGGTAACAAAAGAAACTTGACAACAATCACCTTCAATGCGTAGGCAGCAAAACAAAGCACCTGCAAAAATAAAGATATCTCACGCAAACTAAAATTTTTAAAAAGCTCATCCATCAACGCGGCGGGACTTGAGCGTTTTTCCTAGTAGGTTATGAAAGGATTGTATTAGGTAAGGTATTGAAATAGGCTATAAATTAAATAATCTAATTTATACAAATACTGTTACAGGTATAGTATATTTCCTATACTATACTTATATTATGTTTATAACTAATCCTAGTAATTTGCTTTGTAACAGTAATTATAAGGAATATGTACTGTGAAATATAAAATGTCCAATATTCTGTATCCGAGCAGAAGAGCTCAAAACATGAATTAATTAATAAATACAAATACAAAATACAAATTACTTCACATTTTAAAACTACCGCCGCCGTCCACCGCCGTCTGGATGTATGCACTGGTATTTACATCCAGACGGCGGTGTGGCAAACATAACCTCACAAAGCACACGCGTATGACGTCTAAAACGTAATCACTCAGAGAAGTCTTCCTTCGAGATTGACCCGGGATGTGATTTACTCAAAAACTATGGTAATGTACTTACTGATTTTACGATTTTAATAAGCATTGCACCAAATAAACCAGCTCTAGGCTTGAGTAGAGTAGAGTAGAGTACTTAATTTATTCGCTTGACCAATACATTCATGAGGTTTCGGACTTGCGGAGGTCTTGCCGCACATCAATGCATTTCTAACGGAACTTGTAAGCTGGACATTCACGTTAATTAGGCCTATGATGAACCTAGCCTAAATATGGGCTCACACTTCAAATTTTCTCCTAAAGTTATAATACCTAGGCCTAGGGCCTAGGCTTAATAAAGTTATAATACCTAGGCCTTGATGAACAGCCTAGCAGCCCTGGTAGGGCCTAGGCCTAGGGCCTCCTTGTTCGGTTGGAACCAGCCAACTTTTCATGTTAGGGGGAAAAGTTGGTTAGGAGGAGACGGGGGGGGGGCGCGAAGCGCGTAGATCTTACAATCTATTATCATTAGACGAGTGAGTGCAGCGAACGTAGTCTACAACGCTACTCGATCGGTCCTTGGTCGTGATTAATTCTGTATGTTAAATGTTAAATGTTAAATGTCTGTCTGTCCAGTCCCATACGGCCGAACGGCCAAATAGACTGAGCTGAAATTTTAAACAGACATCCGTGACCAGGTAACTGAGAACTGCTAACAAAATGAGTAGGCCTACAATCTGTTGCGATTAAAACCTGCAAGAAATAAAAAACTGAAAAATTCGTTGAAAGGTATAGGCCTATGAATTATTTTAACGACAATGGTTTTCATTTTGAAATAATATTTTTTGTTTGTTATTTACCTGGCTGTGAAATGCCGTGTCCAAGGTTAATCGAATGTAGGACGTCAAGGTACCCCCAAATTCCGCTCGTAGATTGAGTAAACCTTGCAATATTTTCACGTATTTCGTACTGGCTATGTTTTTCCATCCTAGTATTGCCACAGATGATGGACTACACTGCGTTATGCATTTCAAAACATGTTAAATAATTTAAAAATACAATCCAGAACCAGAATTACAAAATCTTTCCCGACCATTGAACCCACGTCTCCCCACATTTCGGCTATAAGGGCGCTTTAGCCAACTCGACTAGGGAAACGCCAAAGTCGTTGTTAGACGAGTGAGAGAGTCATGTGTTGAGTACGCGGGAACATTTGCAATTTAGTTTGATTATAATATTCGTATAAATAATAGGGTAGGCTATTTAAGTTTAGGTCATAGTTTAGGCCTTAATGCTCCACTGTAGCCTATGATAGGCTAGGTTGGCCTAAGGTAGGGGGAAAGAAAAGGAATGTTACCGAGTACTCAACACATGGCTCACTCACTCGTCTAACAACGACTTTGGCGTTTCCCTAGTTATAATTAATTATTAAAACATACACACTTTGCGCCCCCCCCAACCTACTTTTCCCATCCGAAGACAGTGTTCAAAAAGTTGGACGGTCCCAACCGAACAAGTACCGCAGCCCTAGGGCCTAGCTCTAAGCTAGGGAGAGGCCTAGGCTAGGCTAGGCCTACCCTTCCAGGCCTAGAGCCTTTGAAGCTACAAAGTTTCTTATTGACCTAATCTTCCGGTGTTTTCCACTGGTCGCTCTGGTGTGCACCGGGAGCGGTTTTCGTCTTCCACTGGTAGGCCTAGTCTCTTAAATGGTGTTTTCCATTGACATGTACTGAGTGCGCATTTAGTTCGCAGTGAAACGTTTCGGTGACGTCATTGCACTCGCCAAATACTGCACTTAGTCATATGCAGTGTAGGCCTAGTTCAATCCCCGATGGAATAAGAATTATCAAAAATCGTGCAAACATGGTGTCCCTTTCAGATGCTGATCAGCTGGCAGAGTAAATAGAAGTGACAATAAAATACCTTATCAAGGGGCCTGACAATAAGGAGAACTTTATTCAAAACTCCTACTAGGACCTGGGCCTTACTTTGGCATAGCTAATCATGATTCTTGGCTACACGGAGTATAGGCTAAGCCTAGTCCTAGCAAAAACAATACGTAGCCTGCCATACCTCATTGCCAGAATACCGGTAGCTGCTAAGTGCTAATGAACGACATCATAAATATGACCCTGTATTTTATTGTTCACTTTGTTTGAATTTAACATAGGCCTAGGTAACAAATCTTCTTCATTGCTGCTGTCTGACATTTCCAAAATCAACAACAAAAACAAATAACGCTCATCAATTGTCTGCACTAGATCCGTCGCACTGCACTCAGACCCAGTGCGGCTCAGTGCAGCTCAGTGCAGCTCAGTGCAGCACTCGTTCCTAATGCACCGCCAATGGTGTCCGTGCACTGGCACTGAGTTTGCACTCAAAAAATCGTAATGGATGATGATTCTGATGTTAGTTCGCATTCAGTGCGCACTAGTGTGACCATTGAAAAACGCCATTAGCTGGAATGCACTCCAGTCTTCCACTTTGTTCAGCGCTTTCGCCTTCCACTGGTCGACTGCTCGCTCCGGATGCCGCACCGCGTTTCTCCCATTTTGGGGACGGAGCGATGTTTTCAGTGCAAATATGGCGGCGTTAAATGCCGGAAAATTAAATATCTTGTTTAAACTATTGGTGTACCGATACATAGGCCTAAACTTTGCCGGTAATGAGGGCCTATAGGCCCTCTAGATCAGTGGTTCTCAACCGGTGGTCCGCGGACCAGCTTTTACAGGTGGTCCGTGGTGGTAGAGGACAGATTACATTTTTATGCATGTTATACATAATAAATTTATATTGTTAGTTTCATACATTTTTAACATCCTGTTATTTTCATTTTCTCTTTGCGCGTAACTTGCAAATTACAAACAGAATGTAACATTGAACATTGTCAACTTTGCATAACTCATAAGTCATAAGTTCTGCTTTGTAATAGGTTTGATACACACATAGTATGGCACAGATGAAAAATGAAAACCCTCCTTGTGCCAAACCACACCACGTATACCTCGTACCAGTGTTTACTACGACGTGGTTTTATTTATTAAATAGTATTATTTTGTTTCAAATAAAGAAAACATTAATAATCAATTCATTACAGTTTTAACAAAGAAAATAATGCGTTTGTATTCCCATGTGTTGTGAGAAGAGAATCGTCACTAAAGGGAGGTCAAGGGTTACATAGTTATCAGTAGGCCTAATGAAGAAATTGTATAATCTGCTTAAATGAAAAACTAAACAAAGTGCTAAAAGAAAAGAAAATCCTGAATTAATTTCAAATAACTTTTCATTTCCCGTGGGAAGAGCAGGCAACAACCCAAACTATGATGTAATGTTTGCAGGTGCAAACTTTTTTGCAATGATAGTTACTATAAAACCTGCAAAAATCATGAGGCATTAGTTTGTAAAAGATGCATAAAAGACGCACTAAATAAATAGTTTAAAAAAAACGCACCTCTAGCTGTCTGCTCACAATAATTAATAATTAATTTCTCACCTACTTCTAAGTCAGGCTGCAGGTAAAGTTTCATATTTTCTTGTAGGCCTAAGAATACGTGTATCAAAAAAATAGTTTGCAAGCGGAGAGAGTTTGAGGTAAAACTGCTACAATAACAATTATTTTTATAACTACGACAATTAATGATTGTCTCTCGATGCCCTACCCTACTTTAACAAGAAAATTATTATTCTCTCCATTATATGACCCCCCCCCCAATAACTATAGGGCCTAATTTTGAGTGTAGTGGTCCATCCGATTTATGAGACTGTGAAGGTGGTCCGTGTGCAACAAAAGGTTGAGAAACACTGCTCTCGATAACAGTTTACTGTGAAAAAGGGCCAAACACTTTCTCAACTTGTAAATAGGTATAGTCTACAAAATGCAAAGGAACATTTCTATTACAAAAAAAAAATTACCTTCAACCGAAAAGGAGTTTTGCAAAAAAAGATTAAAGGTTTTGTAATTTTTTTATATTTAAGACGTCATGCTGGCACCATGTCACTACGTAGGCCTACTCAGTTAGTCACTACCATTATTGCCAATATATGACGGACATTGTCATGGCAACTACACTTCCTCCATTGGTTGGTAATTACACCAATAATATCAATTATAGTTGAATGTTTTAATGTGCCAACTGGAAATTAATCAAGAAACATTAATTTACCTATGGGAGACCGTATGACAGAAGCGCTGCAAGCGGTGCAGTTTAACTAATTAACAGTCTGCCCCTTCATTCACGCATGAAATTATTTTGTTGTGCAAATAAAAAGGTTTTGAGACGGCTAAATCACAACCCCATGTCACGTGCAAGGCGAGCACTAGACTGCCTACGGGGTATATTAGTATCTATGCTGCCTACTGTCATCAGACATTATTTTCTTTTTTGTAAACCTTGCTGATTGTTTAAATTATAACACATAGCACTGATGCATCTGTTGTTTAGTTACTATAAAACATTTATTAAATAACAGTTACCGGTACTGTTAGCCTATAATTTTGAGATGATTTTTTTCATTGTTATATATCCTACGATATACTCATATGGGGGAAGTCATGGGAAGAGGTACAGAAGAAAGTGGAGAAATGGAATGATAATGAACGTACGGACGAATTTGGACTATAGATAAGCATTGACAAGAGTGAAGTGATGGTTATGGGGAAAAGTAAGAGGTCTGGGAATAGGAAAAAGATTGTACTTCGAGGGGAAGAACTAGTAGAGACACATATGTTTAAATACCTGGGCAGCATAATCTCTGACGATGGAAAAATAGACGCGGAGATTGCAAGGCGTACTGGTATCGCAGAGAGTTTCTTCCAGTTAGCCTAGTGAGGAAACTGCTTTGGAAAAAAGAAGTGCCAAGGCGATGCAAACTTTTAATATACAAAGCATATTTTGTACCGGTACTCACATATGGTGCAGTGACATGGCCAGTTGGAGGTAAAGAAGAAAGACAAATCAAGCTGGGGAAATGAACTTTTTAAGGAGTGTAATGGGAGTTACGAAGATTGATAAGATGAGGAGCACGAAGATAAGGAAAGAACTAGGAGTAGAGAGTTTAAACTTTAAGGCTAGGGAAAGAAAGGCTAGGGTTGCACAATGTCAATTGACCGGTCAAATGACTGGTCAAATACTTTTGGTCAATTGACCAGTCAATTGACTTAAAAATAACATGTGTATATTGCATTTAAAAATTAAAATTATTTGAATTTTCATATTTGAATTTGAATTGTTATGTAAACAATAACATTTCTTTCTTTCTTTTTCAATTAAAAAAGTTTTAATTAGGCCTAGGTAATATTTTATTTTAATTATTATTTTTTTTTTGTTGCGGAACCATTGGCGCATATATGTAATTGCTCCTTCACAGAGGGAATTTTTCCGGAACGGCTTAAATACTCGGTGGTTAAGCCTTTATTTAAAAAAGGGGAAAAGACTGAGATTTCAAATTATAGGCCAGTTGCATTGCTGCCGACATTGTCAAAGGTGTTCGAAAAATTATTTCTTAGCAGACTCCATGTGTTCCTCAATGACAATAATATACTATGCGAGAATCAACATGGGTTCAGAGAGGGACACTCTACCATGACGGCAGCATTCCAACTAATACATGAGATCAATAACGCCTTAGATAAGAAACTAGTGGTTGGATCTATTATGTGCGATCTGTCTAAAGCATTCGATACACTTCACCATTCTATCCTTATTGATAAATTAAAACATTACGGACTAAGGGGTACAGCAGGTTCATGGGTCAGATCCTATCTTACTGACCGAAAGCAACGCGTAGACATTAACAGCAATGGTGTTGAGTGTTCATCAGGTTGGAAACAGGTTAATAGTGGGGTTCCGCAGGGTTCTAATATTGGTCCAGTTTTCTTTAGCCTTTATATCAACGATTTACCACCTTATTTAGCGCGTCTATGCAAAGCAATTCTTTTCGCAGATGATACTACCGTGATAATTACGGCACAGAGCATAGACGAGTTAATTTACAAATTGGGAGTTATTCTTAGAGAATTAGAAGCATGGTTCAAGGCTAACAAATTGAAGCTAAACTGTTCAAAAACCCAAATAATTACCTACCAAGTTAAGGGTCAACATCCACATTTAACAGTAGAGCATAACAACTTATCAATTGATATAGTGGAGGTAGCCAAATTCCTAGGCCTTAAACTGGATTTTAAACTAAAGTGGTCATCTCATATTGAAGACCTGGGCAAGAGACTAAGCTCTTCTTGTTTTACAATGAAAGCCTTGTCCACCCAATGTAATTTGGATACAAGGAAAAAAGTTTTTCATGCCAACACTCAGTCTCTGATAAACTATGGGATATTGTTTTGGGGGAACTCAACGAGTGTAAGTAAGATTTTTTGCCTTCAGAAGAGAGCATTGCGGTATATGCTCCATTTAGGCTCTAGAGAATCATGCAGACAGGCTTTTAAGAATGCAAATATATTAACTGTAGCTTGTCTTTATCTGCTTGAGGTTATCATGTTTGTAAATAAATTTCCTAACTTATTTCAATTGAATGCAAATGTCCATAATATAAACACGAGAGGGAAGGGAAAATTGTACCAGACTAGCCATAGATTGAAGCTGCTGGATAATGATCCCGTGAACATGGGAATTAAAGTATATAACAAATTGCCTGAAGAATTACGGAATGTTGGTGTTACAAGCTCTAGGAAGGAGTTTAAGGCTAGGATTAAATCATTCCTTTTGGAACACAGCTTTTATTCAGTAAGTGAATATTTTGAGACTTGTATTGTATAGGACTAGCTTAAGCTAACTATAGTATCAGTACATATGTTGTGTGAACCCAAATATCTTAGTTTTAATTTTAATTTTAATCTAATGACTGATATATTGTATCTACATTGAAACTATTTTAATTGACCAATTGCACTCTTTTATCGAATTGAACTTTGTTAACATTGTAAACTGTTTATGTTGTTGTTTATGTTTGTTTTCTTAACAATTGTACAGATCTTTGACAACTTCAAATACTCGCATGTCTATATGACATGCATATGAGTGAACACTGTAGAAGGCTTACTTAAATAAAATAAATAAATAAATGTAGTTATATTATGAATTATAATAGACAAATAGAATATAATAGCTTCTGGGTAAGCTGAAGCTGAATCGGAGAAAGGGACTGATGACAGCATCGACGATGATGATGACGATGATGTATGCCACTTAATATGCATTTAACAAGCTTTTAAATAAAAAAAAGCTTTTGTCACAACATTTAAAAAAATATAGCCTATATATTATATACTAATTATTTAATAAAATAAAATTTATGATTTTTTACATTTGACCGTCAATTGACCAGTCAATTGACCAAATTTGAATTTGACCGGTCAAATCCCATCCCTAAGAAAGGCTGAGGTGGTTTGGACACATGAAGAGGATGCAAAAGGACAGGACCCCGAAGATACAGTATGAACAAGACGAAGGAAACAAACAGAGAAAAAGAGGGAGGCCCAGACTGAGATGGGAAGAAGTTAGGGTATAGCAATGGATTTGAAAAGGAGAAATGCAGCTTGGGAAAGGATTAACCAGGAAAGATGTTGGGAAAAACAAAAAATATGGAAAAAACTGGTGGAGGTCCTTGAGGAAGAAGACAGAGGAGAGGAAGAAAGTGAAGTTGATGACGCAGGGAAGAAAAAGATGATGTGGGAGAAGCGTCAGGCATGGCTAACCGGCTTCGATAACCCTGGGGAGCCAAGAATGTGGTGGGAACCTCCCACCCCCTTCCCGACTTTGTTGGAAATAGGGTTCATATTAATTAAGTTCACACTGTCTTGACTGAATATAGCCTACGGACTGAATGCTTTTTTTTCCCATTTTTTGTTGTTTCGA